>CAXITT010000654.1:115748-125842 GCA_964033795.1 Lymnaea stagnalis | reverse complement strand
CCCCCCCCCCCCCGTAAGGCTCGCAACCGCACTTTTTTTTCACGCTCCTGAACTTTATTAATATTATAAGGACCCACTCGCTTTTGAAACGCAGATTTATTACACTATTTCAAAAAAAAAAAAAAAAGCAAAATAAAATAATACGCACCAAACGCACTTGCGATATTTTTTTGAAAGAATCTCATTCAGCGCAGTCATCGCGAATTTTATCTCGAGAAATA
This sequence comes from Lymnaea stagnalis, assembly GCA_964033795.1. Classification (NCBI taxonomy): domain Eukaryota; kingdom Metazoa; phylum Mollusca; class Gastropoda; family Lymnaeidae; genus Lymnaea; species Lymnaea stagnalis. The sequence continues at coordinate 125,621 of CAXITT010000654.1, read as the reverse complement.
AGTGTCATCGAATTTCCTTTATCTTGCATTAGAAAAAACAGGAAAACTGAATTTGGGGGGGTCGGGTTGGGGGTGGGGCTGAAAATTTGATACAATGTATTGTCATTGGCACGAGTCTATGTGCCAAGTCTCAGCTCAATAAGTTGACGGGAAGCCGTTCGAAGATTTCTTTTTCCATCCGGCAAGCCACGAACAAAAGCCAAGTCAATATAAAGGAATTGAAAAGCGTACACATTTTTTAATAGTTAAAAATCTAAACAGAGATAATTCAAATTGAATAAAATTGTTGGATGATCCAATACGAAAATTTTTTATTGACAACTTAACAACTATAAAATGAAAAGTCGGTATTTTTACCCATGCCTGCACTCCCCTTTCCTCAATGACAGGACTATGACGTCAAAATCTATAAATAAACTCTCCGTGTCAAAACACCATTTGGCGAGTCCTAGGGAACAGCAGTTTACGTTATAAGACCCCGAATCTCATTTCCGGTGTGACTCGTGTGACCTTCCACGAGCGCATGCGCCAGACTTAGTTTATATCTCTTTTGCCATTAATCAATTTATTTGTTATTTTTTTCGGAGCTTACGCCCCGAACTCCGAAAATGGGGTAATTCTACTGAACCGATGAGAAGAGTTAAAGGCTTAGATGCTTCCTGCGAGTTTCGAAAAAGTTTAAAAAAAAAAAAAAATTAAATGAAACAAAATCTATTTGAACAATGATTGGTGGAATTGTTTAGTTTCAGATATAGTGTCCATTAACTAAACAAGCATTTTATTGAGAAGAGTTTCTATTTATTCCTAAATAATCTATGTCGAGTTTAAAGTTAGATCGCAATAATCCCCCATAGTTCCTTCCGGTAAAAATTGCGTCTAGGCAAAAGCGCTCTGGGTTGACACAGTTGCACAGGGCGTTGCGATAAATGTGCATGGAGTGGAGATTAAAAAGTGCAGAGTATCGAGACAGAAGAACAGAGTATCGCGACAGAAGTACAGAGTATTGAGACAAAAGTACAAAGTATCGAGACAGAAGAGCACAGTATTGAGAAAAGTACAGGGTATTGTTACAAAAGTACAGGGTATTAATACAAAGGTACAGGGTATTGATACAAAATTACATTACAGGGTATTGAGACAAAAGTACAGGGTAGCAACACAGAAGTGCAGGGTATTGATACAAAAGTGCAGGGTACAGGGTATTGAGACAGAGGTAACTTGACCATCTGACCACCAAAAGTAGAATAAGCTAAAAACTCTCATGAAAACCTTGGATGAACACTTCTACGAACAGGGACACTTTGAGACGTTCGGTTTTGTTGGTGCTTACATTTTCCCATTTGGCCGAATGTCCTTGGATTTTCCACTAAATGTCATTGGTTATGTTTTCTGATGACCCCCCTCCACCCACACACAAGTTGAAAGATATTAACCCAGGATTAAACTACTTCTTCGCTCTACGGTCAAACGCGCCTACCTGAAGTTTTTACAGATTTGATCTCAATCTTTTCAGCAGCGATATTTTTAAAAAATCTTGTCTTATGTATATTTTTTTTAAAACTGAAATAATCGCAAAAACTTATTTTCAAAAGTTCAACATAGACCTCCTCTCTTTAATAATGCTTTCGCCCAGCCCCATCCCGTCGTCCCCCCCCCCCCACTTTTTCAATCGCCCTTACGTCATATGTTATTTCCCGCTGTTATTTTTAGTTAATAATCCTAAAATTAGGATAATGACCTTTTTCTGTGACGTTAATATTTTAAAAAAAATTAAGGCAGTGGGAGCTATAGTGGTATGAATGAATTAAGTAGTTTAATGTCGCAAAAGGCCAATCTAAATAGTGTCAGTGTCCTCCAGTTCCAAACACAGACATATCCGTCAAACAAACCCCTTCAACAAACCTCATTTATAAACCAACACTCCTCCCTCCATGGTCTGTGCTCAATATTTCATTTGTGTCGAACAGCTCTGTCTGTTGACCAGCCATGACCGGAAGCGGTCTAATACCAGCTTAGAAATATTCCACACGTTGCCCGGAACTGGGTCGGAGGCCGTTAAGACCCATTCCTCTCCAGAAACAACGGACAAAGCTTCATTGGGGGTTGTGACTGTACACGGCAATCATCTGACCTTAGGTCACAACGGTTACCGAGTGTCAATAATGAACTGACTATAAATACAGCATCGACTGTTAGAAGAGGTCCCTGGTGGATTGGCAGGTCACGTGGTATCAACGGGCTGATGAACTTAACACTATAATTTTTCCCCCACATTAAACCTGAAGCTGATAGGAGGGGGTGGTTACTCTATTAGTATTGTGGTAATTCGGGCAGGATTACAATGCTTCAAAGGGGGATGGGAATGGGGGGGGGGGTAAAAAACAATTTTCGATCTAAATTATTGACAAATGGACGTTTTCATGATTTTCAAACTGAATCGTTGAAGCTACCCGGATGTGACGAAATAAAGCCTGGACGTTTGGACTTAAGTATCTCGATAACAAGATAACAAAGGATTACGTATTTTGGCAAAATGAGCGGGTCATTTTGACCCAAGAGCCAAAATTGTTTCTTGGATTTATAGGCCTATAAATGAATGTATCAGCTTAAGGTCTCCGACGTCCGGTGGCTGTTGAGCAGGTTGAGCGTTATAACATTACCATAAGTATGGAATTTTTATTTGGTTTAAAGTCGGCAACATATTATGGACCCTGCAGTTCTCTGTCATACATCAGCCCCCACAGTTCTCTGTCATACATCGGCCCCACAGTTTTCTGTCATACAATGGCCCCACAGTTCTCTGTCATACAATGGCCCCACAGTTCTCTGTCATACAATGGCCCCACATTTCTCTGTCATACAATGGCCCCACAGTTCTCTGTCATACAATGGCCCCACGTTTCTCTGTCCTACAATGGCCCCACAGTTCTCTGTCATACAATGGCCCCACAGTTCTCTGTCATACAATGGCCCCACAGTTCTCTGTCATACAATGGCCCCACGGTTCTCTGTCATACAATGGCCCTACGGTTCTCTGTCATACAATGGCCCCACAGTTCTCTGTCATACAATGGCCCCACGGTTCTCTGTCATACAATGGCCCCCACAGTTCTCTGTCATACAATGGCCCCACAGTTCTCTGTCATACAATGGCCCCCACAGTTCTCTGTCATACAATGGCCCCACAGTTCTATGTCATACAATGGCCCTACAGTTCTCGACCATTAACTCCTGCAAGAGCCGACAGTGTTAGGGGGATGACTGCTCCACAGAAACCAATGAGATGAAATCTTACGGCCGTGTGACTCTCATACAACCTTTGAGCGGTGAGCATTGTTGGCACAATCATGGAGATGCCAGACTGCATATTTCATTCCAGCCAATCCTGTCACATCGCTTTTCATGATCAGCTCTATTCGCTAAGAAAGCGAACACTATGTTTAGTCCGTCACATTTGACGGCTTTGAAAAGTTTCCACTTTTTAATTGGTGCTTTCATTGCTCTTTTGCCAGATGACTGATGGTTTTGTTTATTGATTGAACACAAAGTCGGCCAAACATTAATTTCGATGTGGTGACAAAATGCATGCATGCTGTGTTTGCCTTGCATGTATAAATATAAATTTTGATATTATTGGATGAGGAAACAAAAGCACTCTCACAAGATGGGGAAGCGATCAAGGTGTATCTACAGATGGTCGTTGTGTTCTGCCTGGGTCAAGGGTAAGTGGAACAGCTTTATTGGCCAACAGATTCTTCTAAAGTTCATAAATAGATTGACACCACGTCATTAGTTAATCTCTTGAGCTGGGACAATCGGGCTGCAAGTGCCGAGGGTCAGTTCTAGGTCACACATTAGTGACGTGGGACAAAACTCTCTAACCTTCAGAACTTTTTTCTTTTAAAGATAAAAAAATACACTTTAGGTGAAAAAACACAGATACACAATATACATTTTTTTTTAAAAATTGATGAATATTGTTAGTTAGAAGTTAAACACAAAAAAATACATATATATATCGTTGAAAATGATACCTGTTATTGCAAGGCGCCACTTAATAGGAATACTGTAACACACTCTTATGGGTGTCACGTTGATAGATGTGGGCAAACCCCAGGTTTAACTATAACGCTGTGTCATGGGCACTACTGTGTACCGGTACAAGATCTACCATACTGTAAGTTGATGATTTGTAATGATATTTCTTTTCTGTTGTAATTACATGAATACTTAATTATAGTACCGCCATGCGGTTAAGGCTTACATAGACCCACGTGTCCGACTTTATCATTGCAATAGCCAAGTATCTAGAAGACTTGTTGGCTAACTCATACACCTTAGTACCCCCCATGGTCTCCGTGCTTAAAAGAGGTACCTTTCTTCCCCCATTTTCCTTTCACTATTTCTTTTTACCATGCACTGAGAACAAGAGAACTCCAGCTTTTAAAGATTTGATTTCCTTTGATTTGTACACTAAATGTAAAGCTGCCATTCACCACCCCCACCCCCTTGGCTCTCGGCTACAACATTTCACTATTTTTTTCAAGATGAATACTATATGTTGTTGTTTTTTTTAAAGATGTATGTCAAACTTTTCTTTTTAAAAACCGATGTGTATCATACGCTTATCTTAAGCTCAAAATTATTATTTTTTCAGACATTACACCGTCTTTATGGGCACCCACTAGTCCCCAACATGTAAGGTCTTCACTGCAGGCGGAAGTAATATGATTTAAAAATAATAAATAATTTTGTCAGATTCAGGAACGTTAACCAAGCCAAAGATATATTTGTTGTTTTTTTTTTGTATTTTTGTTTTTTTTTTGTTTTTTTGTTGTTTTTTTAACCGATGGCTAATTTAACCGTTCACCAAGCGATATTTTTTATGATAAATTAATGATTTACGGAATTTTACTTCTATTTGTTATATGAGAAGTTGGGATTGATTTATTTAAGATATATTTGTTGTTTTTTTTTTGTATTTTTGTTTTTTTTTTGTTTTTTTGTTGTTTTTTTAACCGATGGCTAATTTAACAGTTCACCAAGCGATATTTTTTATGATAAATTAATGAATTACGGAATTTTACTTCTATTTGTTATATGAGAAGTTGGGATTGATTTATTCGCAGCACCAATGCTCTCGTCCAATGAAAGCTTTTAAAAAAAATAAATTTGAACAATTTTAGTTAAATACTAAAGCAAAAAATTGATGTAATCTCAAATGACACTAAAGATCTGTCTATAGGAATTGATAACGACATCCAAAACAACAACAGCAAAAAACTCGCGTTACGTCATCACCCCCAACAATTGACACGCTCTCCCACATCGCGTTTAGAGATTAATTTGATGAACGCTCCGATGACGACGTTCCGAAAATAATCTCGAAGCAACGGGGATAAACTTTTTTGTTGTTGTTGTGTTTTCGTGGGAGCTGACAGCGCACTGACAGATCTCCCAACGTTTATTGGAAACCCTAGGATCTCGTGGCTGGACCCGGTCAACGCCGGCTGCTGGACCCGGTCAACGCCGGCTATAAGAGTCGGATTATCATAATCAAATATTTTTCAGCGTTCGTGGTTCATTCGCTCTCTAGCGGCGTGATTTAAGAGAGAACAAAAATGGAGAATATTGTCGTACATTATGAATAGCTAAGTCAGTCTCGGATCGGAAGCTGTCATAAGGGCGGATAACATTGTTCTTTCAGATCCATACCTTGATCGTTCAAACCAGCGCTCCCCCCAAAAAAGTAAATACGCTAAGAATGCGTTTAATACTAAACAGTTTAGCTTTGAGTAGGATCAGACTATCTTTACATATAGAACATAAAATCGTGTGCATAATAAATGTCTAAATCCGCCTTTGTTATTATTTATTATTATTTTATTTTTTTTGTAGTTAAAGAATGATCGTAAGAATGATCGTAAGAATGATTGTAAGAATGATCGTAAGAATGATCGTGAGAATGATCGTAAGAATGATTGTAAGAATGTTCGTAAGAATGATTGTAAGAATGATCGTGAGAATGATCGTGAGAATGATCGTAAGAATGATTGTAAGAATGTTCGTAAGAATGATCGTAATAATGATTGTAAGAATGATTGTAAGAATGTTCGTAAGAATGATTGTAAGAATGATCGTAAGAATGATCGTGAGAATGATCGTAAGAATGATCGTAAGAATGATCGTAACAATGATTGTAAGAATGATCGTAACAATGATTGTAAGAATGATCGTAACAATGATCGTAGGAATGATCGTAAGAATGATCGTAAGAATGATTGTAAGAATGATTGTAAGAATGTTCGTGAGAATTATCGTGAGAATGATCGTGATAAGGATCTTGAGAATGATTCTGAAAGTTATGTGTCAAATAAACTGGGTTTCGGTTTGATACATCATTTATTCTTTGAAAAGAAAATTTAAAAAAAGATATATATCCTTCCTGGTAGATCCTTAAAAAAAACACATGTATTTAATATCAATCCGACAAACGTAAGTGTTCGGAAATTAATAGCTAAGTAGAAACTGAAGCACAGAATGGAAGCCATGCGAGTCCTGTGAACGGAAAGCATAAAACAACAGTTACGGAACTTGAAAATGAAGAGAAGAGAGCCGACGAATCCGATGAAAGTACCATGACCTTTAGCCTTTAGTCAAACGGAAGCAAAGCGAGAAACCGGAAATGTGTCTTAAGCTTAGTCGAGGAAACCAAAAAAAAAAAAGTTAGTTTTAACTTTCTCATCTGTTTTAATACGAAATAAATTGAACGACCCCCTCGTCGTTCCTGTATGTGTCGTGACTGTTGTGGCTTTTGTTGGTGTTGTCTGTTGGTGCGGGGGGAACTCGACAGACGTAAAAATCTAATAGAAAGACAAAAACATCCATGTTAGCTAAAGAAAGGGGTTCATGGGGGTCGGGGGTTGGATGCGACTTACCTGTCAACGTTATGAAAACTTTCAATACTCTGAGGATGTGGTGTTTTTTTTTCAATTCTTGCATGACGTTATGCAGTCGAGACTGCAGATCGCAGATTGAAAGGAAGACGATTCAAAACAGGTTTCCATTGTGAAAAAAGTCTTAATTGGATGCAACGAATCTAAAGTTTTAAAAGCAAAGGCTGTTTTTGTTGTTTTTTTTGATTGTTGCTTTTTTTTAAAAAAAAAAAGGAAGGCGGCTTTTAAAAAGAAATTATAATGAAAAGAAAATGGAAAGAATAAACATTGAATTTGTTAGGCCTGCGACCTGATTAAACATAACGAAATGCAAGACAAAAGGCGTACATTAGCGATTCGTGGAGATAGAAGAGGGTACTGGGCAAAAAACGTTATTAGTTACCGAGAGCAAACCTTGAACCTCTTTGTGGACAGGAATTTATACAGCTTTAAATAATGTGAGAACCAGGGGCGGACGAAAACAGAAATGGGAGGGAAAATAGTCACTTATTTTAAATATATATCCGAAATTTTAAAAAAATTGTGTGTTTACACATTGTATCTAATTGCATGAATTGTTATCTAATTTTATGTATTTTTAAATCTAATTTTATATCTTCTTATCTAATATTATGTATTTTATCTAATTTTATGTCTTCTTATCTGATTTTATGTATTTTAAAATAATTTTGTGTAATTTTCGAAAAACAAAATGACCTCGTCTCACTTGATTTAAGTTCACCGCCACTCAGCCTTGTTCTGAAGACACTTCGAGATTGTACAGGAAGCGACTAACATGTATGAGTGTTGTTGTTTTTTCATTTATAATTCCGAACGTTGAAGTCTAGAATGTTATTATTAAACCCGTTAATATGACATATTAACCCACAACCACCCCCTTCCCCACGTGCAGCACACATCTCAACAAGATCTCCACTTCGTGAATTCCTCCAGACATCCGGTCTATTTTCGTCCCACCAAACCTGTTATCGCACTTCAAAGACTCGCTATAACTACAAGTGGCTTATCCCCCAAATGTTATCGCGGTGACCATTCCAGTCACGATAACAAGAATGTTATACACAGGAACGCGCCACTCGCCGGCTCCTGACGACAGACTAAATGCTTGAGATAAACACGATTATCCAGGGGGGAAACTAATTAGCATAATCAGGCATTGTTCTAATGGAGTGTCAGAAGTTTGAGGAGTTTTGCTTCATTCGTTTTTTTAACGCGGTATTGAGCGGCGGCATGCCATTGTTGCTAGCAGCGCCATTGTTGCTAGCAGTGCCATTGTTGTTGGCAGTGCCATTGTTGTTGGCAGCGCCATTGTTGTTGGCAGCACCATTGTTGTTGGCAGTACCATTGTTGTTGGCAGCACCATTGTTGTTGGCAGTACCATTGTTGCTGGCAGCGCCATTGTTGTTTGCAGCGCCATTGTTGTTGGCAGTGCCATTGTTGTTGGCAGCGCCATTGTTGTTGGCAGCACCATTGTTGTTGGCAGTACCATTGTTGTTGTTGTTGGAAGTACCATTGTTGTTGGCAGCACCATTGTTGTTGGCAGTACTATTGTTGCTGGCAGCGCCATTGTTGTTTGCAGCGCCATTGTTGTTGGCAGTGCCATTGTTGTTGGCAGTGCCATTGTTGTTGGCAGCACCATTGTTGTTGGCAGTACCATTGTTGTTGGCAGTGCCATTGTTGGCAGCACCATTGTTGCTGGCAGCGCCATTGTTGCTGGCAGTACCATTGTTGCTGGCAGCGCCATTGTTGTTTGCAGTGCCATTGTTCTTAGCAGCACCATTGTTGTTGGCAGTCCCATTGTTGTTGGCAGTGTCATTGTTGCTGGCAGCGCCATTGTTGTTGGCAGCACCATTGTTGTTGGCAGTGCCATTGTTGTTGGCAGCGCCATTGTTGTTGGCAGCACCATTGTTGTTGGCAGTGCCATTGTTGTTGGCAGTGCCATTGTTGTTGGCAGTGCCATTGTTGTTGGCAGTACCATTGTTGTTGGCAGTGCCATTGTTGGCAGCACCATTGTTGCTGGCAGCGCCATTGTTGCTGGCAGTACCATTGTTGCTGGCAGCGCCATTGTTGTTGGCAGTGCCATTGTTCTTAGCAGCACCATTGTTGTTGGCAGCGCCATTGTTGTTGGCAGCACCATTGTTGTTGGCAGTGTCATTGTTGCTAGCAGCACCATTGTTGTTGGCAGTGCCATTGTTGTTGGCAGTGCCATTGTTGCTGGCAGCGCCATTGTTGCTGGCAGCGCCATTGTTGTTAGCAGCGCCATTTTTGCTGGCAGCGCCATTGTTGTTGGGAGCACCATTGTTGCTGGCAGCGCCATTGTTGCTTGCAGCGCCATTTTTGCTGGGAGCGCCATTGTTGTTGGCAGCACCATTGTTACATCAGCGCCATTGTTGCTAGCCTCCCCATTGTTGTTGGCCGCCCCAATGTTAGCTATTGTTTAACTACCCCAATGTGCACGAAAATGTATTGACGAAAAGTGGGTCAATTAGCCGTCTGAAGATTTTACCAGCCAGCCACGAAAAAAAGCGAAGTTAATACTAAATATTTAAAACGTTTTTTTTAAAATTAAAAATGCTTGCGTATTGGTTGGTCACAGTTTAATAATATTACACCATGAATGGCAAACCAGAAGAACGGAAGACTTCTGAATATTGGTGAAAACTTTATCTCAATGGTTTAATTCAACACTAACACAATGTCAGAAAGCGCGATTTTGACGTCATTTCCTTTGCTAGTTGTGATGTTTAAAAGCGGCTGATATTAAAATAGGATGCGTCACTATATTTTCGACTCCATTGTGCCGTGGGGCTAGCGTTTATCGATCAGCTGTTAATCGCCATGTGGCATCAAACATTCCCAGGTCGCCATCTTGTTGTCAGGTTTAACCCCCCCCCCCCCCGCGCCGGATGGCGGTCCC
>CAXITT010000654.1:97556-115514 GCA_964033795.1 Lymnaea stagnalis | reverse complement strand
GGGGGGGGGGGGGGGTGAGAGTAAGAAGGTGTTTATCTAAATGAACATGACTTGGTGGTATTCGGGTGGAGAGTGGGGTGGGGGAATAGTTATGACATCACCAGCAGAAAAGGAATGCGGAAGGGATTTTTGAGAACATTCTAAGGAAATGCGTTGCTAGCCGGGTGGTGTGACAGATGTTACTAAAGATGCTTGTGAATACATATTACTACGCATTGGTAATAAAAATATTCCCAATCCCTCACATGGCGCTGTAAACAGGACACTGCGGCAAGATTAACGAGTCCCTGGTGACATCCTGTTCATGACAAACACTGTTCGACCATTTCATGACAAACATTGTTCGACCATTTCATGACAAACATTGTTCGACCATTTCATGACAAACATTCTGCTACCATTTCACGACAAACATTCTGCTACCATTTCATGACAAACATTGCTCGACCATTTTATGACAAACATTGTTCGACCATTTCATGACAAACATTCTGAGCCCATTTCATGACAAACATTCTGAGCCCATTTCATGACAAACATTCTGCTACCATTTCATGACAAACATTCTGATCCCATTTCATGACAAACATTCTTCGACCATTTCATGACAAACATTGTGCGACCATTTCATGACAAACATAGTCGAAATATTTTCTTCTTGTTTTTTTTTTTTTTGTATGTATCCCTGGATATTTTGGTCCATTATTATTGTGGACCTTATTTTTCAAAGTGTCAATATTTATATTCTCTCACTTCCTGTAATCTTACTTCCGGCAACAACAATTGATACCTTGAGTTATAGTTAGGCCTACTGCGCTCTGTTCCTTGTGATATTTTCATTTGTCGTGTGCGCTGAAGAAGGCTCTATGCCGAAACGTTCACATATTATTGTCCTGTCCATTGATTCAAGCCTCAACACACCTCGATTTGCTATTCCATCTACTTGAATGCAGTCCTTTAATTGTTATATTGTCGCTTGACTCACGCTCTCCCGTTAGTCTTTACTCTTAGACCCTAGAATGTGGAATTTAAACAACAGTTCTCTTGATTTTAATGTAGGTAGATATAGCTGCAACGCTATGTTCAATAGCCGAACAATAAAATTCCCATAAGTTAACACCAAATGGATCCTTATAAAGTTGCGCTATTTGAATGCCGTGTTTTGACAACAAGTAACTTTGGTAGATGGGAAGCGCACGCAGTGCTGTCGCCATTTTTAGCCGGGTTGTTTTTTTTTTTTCCTAGTTTATAAAAACACAAATGTCAGACGTCTTCCAACATTCAATGATAACTTGTAAATTTCTTTCCGGATTCAAACTGATGGCGGGGCAGACGTGCAACGAACAATTTAGATTAATACGCTTTCAAATATTTCCCATTTAAATAATTTTACGTGGCAGAAAAATTGGGCGGCGCTCCGTTAAAATTTTTTCAGCCCTTCAATTTTGTCCGTGGCAGAAGTCCACGATGTTGGGCCTGAACATGGACAGTGTCAATGTTTGGGTCTAGAATGTAACATAGTCGTTGACAAAAAAATAATTAATCGAAATTAATTTCAATGCACATAAAATACGTTCGTATCATCATACTTCTGGATAAACTATATAAAAAAAACGACCACTGTGTGTGATGTGTTACTCCCAATTTGGTCCCGGAACAGCGGTTTGGTTTTTAAAAAAAAAAAAAAAAAATTATTAAAAAATAGGGTGGGGGTAGAGGGATCAAAAATATGTATACACTTCTTTAGCTCGAGTTCGGTGTAAGTGCTTCCAATATTTTCATTTCTGTCCATTGAAAACCTTCCACANNCCCCCCCCCCCGAATTTTTAAAAAGTAGCTTTTAAAAACAAATACTTGATTGAAGCCCCTTTTCTCCTGCTGTAGCTACATTAAATGAAAGCTCTGGCCAGTTTCCCACGCCGTGACATTACGCTGGGAACTGTCGCGGGGAACTTGGAGTCGGCGTGCACGGGGAGTACGTAATGGCCGACACCAGGACGCTACAGGCGTCACAAGTGAAATTGCTGGAGGTAATGTGTGCATAAAATGGACTCATTATTGTTTTAGTTGAGGAGATGCAACTCTGTAGGGGTAAAGCTGTTTTGACAGGATTCAACTCTGCACTGGTCAAGCTGTTTTGACAGGATGCACATTTTTACTCGTAAAACTGTTTTGACAGGATTCAACTCTGTACTGGTAAAGCTGTTTTGACAGGATGCAACTCTGTAGTGGTAAAGCTGTTTTGACAGGATGCAACTCTGTAGTGGTAAAGCTGTTTTGACAGGATTCAACTCTGTAGTGGTAAAGCTGTTTTGACAGGATTCAACTCTGTAGTGGTAAAGCTGTTTTGACAGGATTCAACTCTGTAGTGGTAAAGCTGTTTTGACAGGATGCAACTCTGTAGTGGTAAAGCTGTTTTGACAGGATGCAACTCTGTACTGGTAAAACTGTTTTGACAGGATGCAACTTTTTTCTGGTAAAGCTGTTTTGACAGGATGCAACTCTGTACTGGTAAAGCTGTTTTGACACGATCCAACTTGATTACTAATTCAATTCTTATAAAAACAGATTTGATGAAATATTAAAGATTTGGTGTTTTTTTCTAGTTATCCCATTCGATTTCCACACCTTAACAGATAGAATTGTCAAACGCGTTCAAATTATGTAAAATTAAACTTAAAACAGAAAATTGCTAAAGAGCTAACCTACATTTTTATTTTGAAGATATTTGTCAACTGTCACTAGATATGTGGCTGTAATGAATGTCTTTTTGTAATTAAATGTATGAGGTTTTCTCCCTCCTCTTCTGGGGCTTGAAAGTATAGAGGTCAGAAACTCATGTCATCTGAAATTAGTTTCCAATAGATAAGGTTATCGATCAAATGAAAGCTTATCGATCTATAGTAAGCACTACTGTTCTCACAACAGTGGAGAAGGAAAAAAAATCGAAAATTTCAGCCGACCGACGAGATTCATTGTTACTCAGGCTTGAGTATTATTTTGACAACAAATGCACGATAGCAGAGAGTATTTGCCTTGCGGTGTTGAGGTCTTTCACTCATACCTATTCAAGTCATGTCAGCCGTTTGAACCTTTTGTACTCAAATTACAATGGCAACATTACTGCCACAATTCATTCTAAGGACATTGTGTGGATCTATTGATAGCCATTTAAAAAAAAAAAAAACGTACATTTTCGTACGTCATTTGCCAGATTTGGAGTTGGAAACCCTAAATAAAAAATTACAAATACGGTAATTTCGCATCTTTCGCATCGAGTTATTTTTGTTTAATTTTGTTTCTTACAATATTTCCATGGATAATTTCGTTGTTATTGAAATTTGCTGTGGCCATCAACATGCTTGTGGGGAAAATAAATGGGGGTTGCCAGATGTAGGACAAGACGCGAATTATTCCTGATCAGTGGTCATTTCCCTCTGGCGAAACTCGCAGATCCATTATTATTATAGATATTATAAGTGTGCGTTCGTTAAGATTGGTGCGCAACTATTTTGATTCACGCCGAGCGCGGAGTAGCAGTTCCATTGAACGAGCCGTTTAAAGTTTTTAAAAAAAATATGAGTAGAGTTTGCCGCGGGTCCAGAGGGTGCCGATGTGTGATCAATGAAATCATAAAAAGATGAAGTATTGTCGACATTTCTTTTCAATAGAGATGTCACCATTCGTATGCCGACCGTGTTTACCGACAAGTCAAGTACAAAAATTTCCAGACCTGCACACCAGATAATGGACGCCATCATGCAGATCTTTACAACAAATAATGTACACAAACATGTAGATCAATACATGAAATAATGTACAAAAACATGAAGTTCTATACACCAAATCATGTAGATCTACAAGTTAAATAATGAACACAAACACATTGGTCTCAACACATTTCTCCAACTCGTGTGAAATAGATTTCAGCGAAAAACTAAAATAAAGGAAAATGTATGCTGCTCCGTCTGTCTATAGTCTATGATGATACGCTGACAAGGGACGCTATCCGTGACGTCTTATGACTGACTCAGTTTGTCGGTCTCTGTAATTTTTTTCTGTCGAAGACATTTTTTTACCCGAAATGCCCGATGTGTTTTGCCTTGCCTTTCTTCAGGGTGTCTTTCCTCTATCCTATGTGTTAGTTTTTATGACTGACTCGGAGTCTATGACTCAATGTAAATCCAATAGTCCATTTATGAATGCGGGTACTTTAACTGCATGTCTCTGTGTTGATATGTGTCGGTACACACGGCCGTGCGCAGGTCTGTACATGTGTCGGTGTGTACGTCTGTACATGTGTCGGTGTGTATGTCTGTACAGGTGTCGGTGTGTATGTCTGTACATGTGTCGGTGTGTATGTCTGTACATGTGTCAGTATGTATGTCTGTACATGTGTCGGTGTTTATTCTGTCCATGTGTCAGTATGTACGTCTGTACATGTGTCGGTATGTACGTCTGTACTGTGTCGGTACGTATGTCTGTACATGTGTCGGTACGTATGTCTGTAATGTGTCGGTTTGTACGTCTGTACATGTGTCACTAATGTATGTCTGTACATGTGTCGGTATGTACGTCTGTACATGTGTCACCAATGTATGTTTGTACATGTGTCCGTATCCGTCCGTACTTGTGTCCGTATGTAAGTATGTCTGCGCATGCGCACGTTTGTGGTCAGGCGTACCTGCGTTCACAGTTTGACCCGCACATGTTTTGTTCTTGCCGCACAGCGGAGACATCAGACATCAGGCAATGTTCAGCTTCAAACCTCTATGCCAGTGGGGGGGGGGGGGGGGGGGGGGGGGGGGGGGGGGGGGGGGGTGGTGGTTAACTTTTCAAATTTTTCCTGTACGTGAAGCACGTTTAACTGTTTGTCCGCGAAAATTATCCACTAGAGCTCTGAGACGAGACAGGCAGTCAGGCATACAGACAGAGAGACAGACAGACAGACAGACATACAGACAGGAAGACAGACAGACAGAAAGAAAGACGGACGGACGGAAAGACAGACAGGCACAGAGACAGACATACAGAAAGACAGACAAACAGAAAGACGGACACACAGAAAGACAGACAGAAAGGCAAAAAGACATCCACAGTGTGTATTTCGGGGTTTTAAACAGTGGTCGGCAAATTTGCAGCTGCGGCTTTGCGACTCGGCAAGTCGGCAAGTTGGCCAAAAATCGGTTTTGACTCCGAAAAACATGGTCCTTGACCGGTTCTTGATAGAAATTTGGTTCTCGAAAATTTTTAAAAATCGTCAAGTATGAAGTTCACGTTCAAGGTCGCACAACCCAAAAGTCAATTCCATGGTTGTTGTCAAGGGTAAATCCTATAGAGAAATCGTGCCTATAAGATTGCGAATCAAACATTTATACAATCGATCAGAATTTTAAACTCCGAACACATGTAAACAAAGAAAATCAGTCGAGCGTGACGAACCGGTTAACTCATGGATTTCTTGCTCTCAAATATTGGTCCCTCAACTCACGATCAAATCCTGTCTTTACCCTTACAACACGACCATAGGTAAACTCCTCGACTTCCCTCCAAGGCCTGGCACCCATGTCACCTCACCCACCTTACACTGGCGGGTCCTGATTCAATAATAGTGACGTGCGCAAACACCCCCTGGCCCCACGTAATGGTAGGTACGACAAATATCATTATGTAACCACATGGAACCCTGGTACAGTAAACACCATTATGTAACTACATAATAGCATTATCCCATTGTTGGCTTTAGCGTTGGCTCATGATTGTCCTCACCCCGATATACCTTAGACTATGTCCTACCCACACCCAGCCTACCCACACCCAGCCTACCCACACCCAGCCTACCCAGCCTACCCACACACATCCTTCCCACATCTACACACAGCCCACACACAGCCTACCCACATCGACACACAGCCTTCCCACATCTACACACAGCCCACACACAGCCTACCCACATCGACACACAGCCTACCCACAGCCTGACTACAGCCTACCCAGGGCCTACCTGCATTTCGTTGTTTTTCCCGGAAAGTGCGGATGAATGGTCGAACATGGCATCAAGGTGGCCTAAAGAGTTTAAGGGGCATGGGTCCTTGTAGTCTTGTGCATGCTCAAACTGCTGAGATGGATACCCCAGCCTCCTGCACACTCAGCTATACCTCTCCCCACACACTCAGCGGCACCCCACCCTCCTACCCCCCCCCCCCCCCCCCCCCCTCCATCCACACACACACTCACACTTTTGGAATCGTGCTGTAAAATAAATTGAATAATCAACACGAATGTAAAAAATTGTGCAAGGGCAACGAATGTCCAACAGTACCTCCGCCGTGTCTGAATCTGATTTTAATTGGCGGGGCGCCTGCCATGTATAATGCACACCCTAACGCGGGGGCGCCTGCCATGCATAATGCAAACCCTAACGAACGCCTTGCGAGTTATTGATTAAATGGAAATCTGTTTTCTGAATTAAGACTTTATTAAAAATTTTAAAAAGGAACACGGGGAGAGTCTTGGAACACTGGAACATTGAAGTGCAAACAGATAGGTCCGTGAAACAACAAACCTGGTAAAGTATATAAAACGTATAGAAACAGAGATTATGGTACACCGAGTCCAAAACGAAGTTATCAAAGCGAAGTTATCAAGGACTCCAATCACTAAAGAATGTACACAGCTGAGAAAGGGCCCCCAAAATCATTCGACCAAATATTTTTACGCACAATCTAACCCATCCACCCAATCTCCCAAGAAAAGTCCCAGTGGTACGATATTATATATATATATATATATATATATATATATATATATATATATATATATATATATATATATATATATATATATATATATATATATATATTATATATATATATTTGTATAAGTATATAACTGAAACCCTAAAAGTGGCTAAGACAGTTCCACCACAGAAGTTTGTACTCTGGAGATGAAGACAAATAAATTGCATGGCAAACATCGCACTGAACCAATCAGTAAGTTAAAAAGAAATTCGATTGCTTAATATAATTACTGGGAGCATCACGAAGTGTATGGATCTTAAGATGTAAGCAAACACGGGAGTGATTACAGGGGCGTTGGATCTCATGCTGTAAGCAAACACGGGGGTGGTTACAGGGGCGTTGGATCTCATGATGTAAGCAAAAATGGGGGTGATTACAGGGGCGTTGGATCTTATGATGTAAGCAAACACGGGGGTGGTTTCAGTGGCGTTGGTTGTTAAGTTTTGCTTTTATTTTGGGGTGAGTATATGGTGATGAAGGCATGTTGTTGTTTTTTTTTTCCCTGTTTATTCAAGCTTGGATTGTGTTGTGTTCCTCTTTGGAGCACAAAACTGGATACACCTCTGGACTTTCATCCCTATTTAAACCACACACACAAAAAAAACCTACTACCGAGAAAGCTTTTAAATTGTATAATGTACATATTTGAAGAGCCTTATAGTTTTAACCTGTGGCCATCTTTGGACCCTGACAGTGAATACGCCTCTGGACTGAAATTTATTAAAAAAAAAAAAAAAAGAAAGAAATTCGGGTCTCGGAGAAAGCTTTCCAATTTTATAATGTACATCTTTGAATCAAAAAAAACCTAATACCGAGAAAGCTTTTAAATTGTATAATGTACATATTTGAAGAGCCTTATAGTTTTAACCGGTGGCCATCTTTGGACCCTGACAGTGAATACGCCTCTGGACTGACATTTATTAAAAAAAAAAAAAAAAGAAAGAAATTCGGGTCTCGGAGAAAGCTTTCCAATTTTATAATGTACATCTTTGAAGAGCCTTGTAGTTTTGCCATAAAAAATAGATCCTTACCCACTCTCTTGTTGCTGATTGGTGGATGAATTCTCGGCCCCCTGCGTATCTGAAACGAAACGGGATAAAAAGGAATCATTTTATTGGGTTTTAAAAGCAAGATGTTGTTGTTTTCCCTGTCATTTTCCTGTCAACACGATGAAATAAAAATGGTTCTCTATTGGATTAACTGTTTTGATTGACGTGTTCAAAAATCTTACGTGGCATCTGTTTAAGAATGAAATGGATTTTATTTTATTTTACTTCAGAATCATAAAACTTTAGAAATCATTGGCGTCATTTCAAGGTTATTTTCGTTTTTGTTTTTTTTTTGAGGGGTGGGCGGGCGGGCAAAACCAAAACTTGGTCGGCTTGTTAAGTTGATTATTACTGGAGGCGCCACGGTACATAGCAATTAAAATAAAACCTTCAAATTCACGGGGGTGGGGGGTGGCTTGGGGCGAGGGGCAAACGCCCCACCTTGCCTAACCCACATGACGTCCCTGCTTAAATAAGATGTATAAATAAGCTGCTGCTGAATCGGAGCTTCATTGCTGTGCAGCTTTAAATGCCGTATACTGGTTTTCGAAAAGTGTACAGACAAGTACGCAACTGTTAGCGTGAATGCTAAAATAGTGTGCTCATCCCAGAGTACTATATCTTATATTATTATTATATTTGTAAGTGCACGCGGCCATTTTAATAGGAGCATCAGCTGGGGGGATGTACCTAGCCCACCAACCAACCCCCCCCCCCTTTCTTTTGGGTTCATCATCATGTTAGAGTGGTCAAAGTTATTGGGGGGATTAAGACGAGAAAAAAATCATGGACTGGAGATCATTCAACTATCGGATGATCGAGCCCAGCACGAGATGACCAGCACAGATCTAAAAACCACCGCGGCTTTCATTAATCCGGTGTTGTGATGCTTCCCCCCTGTTTCAGACTCGATCAGTTCGAATGACGGGATAGATAGGTTGTACTTCCTGGTGCTTCTTGGTGGGACGTGATCCAATTCGTTCGATTGGGAGAAGGGTTTGAGGCCGTGGAATGATTGTATCACAGTGGAATGATTGTATCACAGTGGAATGGGTGTATCACAGTGGAATGGGTGTATCACAGTGGAATGGGTGTATCACAGTGGAATGATTGTATCGCATCGTACCAGATTAAGTTGTTGAAAACTTGGAATACCAAAATGTGCTCTGAAAATTGTGTGACCGGATATGGATTGGGCGCGGGGAGGGTGGGTATTAACATACTCTTTTTTTTCAGTTCCACTGGATAAGGTAAACTGGTAGTGGCCTGTGATATTTTAGAAGAAAGATATACAGTGCCTTGACCACTTGATAGGTTCGATTGTCATCAGAATTTAGGCGATTGACCTCAGTGTAGGACGATGATTTTTCAATTTTCTAAGCTAAACCACTAACGGAGTCCAGTTTAACAATGAAATTCCACAAGAAAAGACTCGGCACATGAAACTTTTCATAGAAGTGAATAAGAAAATGCAAATAGAATAACCACCGAAAGAGGAAGTGAAAGATGTTAGTATGACAACTGGTCTTAGTATGGCACTTGATGTTAGTACGACAGTTGGTGTTAGTATGACAGTTGATGTTAGTACGACAGTTGGTGTTAGTATGACAGTTGGTGTTAGTATGACAGTTGGTGTTAGTATGACAGTTGGTGTTAGTATGACAGTTGGTGTTAGTACGAAAGTTGGTGTCAGTATGACAGTTGGTGTTAGTACGACAGTTGGAGTTAGTAATGACAGTTGGTGTTAGCATGAAAGTTGGTGTTAGTATGACAGTTGGTGTTAGTATGACAGTTGGTGTAAGTATGACAGTTGGTGTTAGTATGACGGTTGATGTTAGCACGACAGTTGGTGTTAGTATGACAGTTGGTGTTAGTATGACAGTTGGTGTTAGTATGACAGTTGGTGTTAGTACGAAAGTTGGTGTCAGTATGACAGTTGGTGTTAGTACGACAGTTGGAGTTAGTAATGACAGTTGGTGTTAGCATGACAGTTGGTGTTAGTATGACAGTTGGTGTTAGTATGACAGTTGGTGTAAGTATGACAGTTGGTGTTAGTATGACGGTTGATGTTAGCACGACAGTTTGTGTTAGTATGACAGTTGCTTTTCAAACAACCAACATTCTGCTCCGTAGCGCCCTGCAGACGTAGTGCGCAGATCAGAAAAGGATTGGGAAAATGAAAACAAGGAGTGGGGGGAAAAAACATTCTTCATCAAGTGAAGTCAGACCTTTCATGGAGGTTTTTAAAACATTTCCTGGATAAACCTTACAATTTTTAGTTTCGGATTTCTAACATTTTCTCTTGTCACTTCTTCCAGACGAGCCTCTCACGACATTCTCAAGGCAATCACGACACACCTCCCACGACATCCTCGGGGCACTCACGACACACCTGTCATGACATCCTCAAGGCAATCGCGACCTGCCTCTCATGACATCCTTAGGGCAATGGCGACGCACCTCTCACGACATCCTCAAAGCGATCGCGACACACCCTCTAGACTGTCAAGGACGTACGCCACCCTGCGTTCACTTGTCTCACAGCACCACTGTCTGCACGAGGCTACGAAATATCCCTCGGCCGTGCAAAGTATACATTTCAAGACATTACCCCCTTGCCTCCTCACACACACACACACACACACACACACACAAACCCCCCCCCACCCCCAACCAACCTTCTCCGTGAACTTCTGAAGGCAACTCTCTGACCCCTCACACACACACACACACACACACACACACACACACACACACACACACACACACACACACACACACACACACACACACACACACACACACACACACACACACACACACACACACACACACACACACACACACACACACACACACACACACACACACACACACACACACACACACACACACACACACACACACACACACACACACACACACACACACACACACACACACACACACACACACACACACACACACACACACACACACACACACACACACACACACACACACACACACACACACACACACACACACACACACACACACACACACACACACACACACACACACACACACACACACACACACACACACACACACACACACACACACACACACACACACACACACACACACACACACACACACACACACACACACACACACACACACACACACACACACACACACACACACACACACACACACACACACACACACACACACACACACACACACACACACACACACACACACACACACACACACACACACACACACACACACACACACACACACACACACACACACACACACACACACACACACACNTTTTTTTTATCCAACCCATTCCGCCTTTTATCCACCGTGGCTTTTTTTTCTCTTCAATTTTGTGGTTTTGAAACTCTCTCTCCTCCCCCTCGCCCCCCCCCCCCTTCTTCTCATGTCCTTCTCTTTAAATAACTCATTTCTCTCACTCTGCTTCACATTAAACAGCCCACCTTTCTCCATTTTTCTTTTCTATTTGAAGCATTTTTTCGCGTCAGTGTATTTCAGAATATTCTTTATGACCTGCGTTTTATGTTGGTCCATTCTGAAATGTTTCTGTCCAATTTTCAACGTCAAACGGTTGTATCCAAAAGTATCATCTTATTTCGCACACCGTCTGGCTTATAGTCTCTCATTGACGCCGCGCGCAAACTACTCTGCGCATGTTGCAGGCGCACGATCCTTAGCGCTGCTGTCATGAGATTATCCCACATTCAGAAATCATTTAAAAGCAATACACTGTTATAGACAATGCCCTATTTCCAGTACTGCTCATGTTACCTATAGACGTTGCGGTTTTACCCGCCGCTTTCGGCTATTGACAGCGGCAGATTAAGGCAAGGAAAAGGTGTCGGGGGGGGGGGAGATGCAGATGCATGGGAAGGGTATGGGGGGGGGGGGGGGGGCGGGGCACTATTGCCANCCCCCCCCCCTTTTCAGCCTCACCCCCGGTCCCGTCCCCAATGCCGCACAAACTATAAGAGGTCTTGAGACCAGAAAATACTTGACCCGTAGTTTAAATCGGATGAGGAAGTGACGTCACCAAGGTACCGTAAATTCTCTTGAGGGGGGGAAAAAAACGTTTACTGGCCCTTTCTCATCATACTTCAATGCTACATCTGGAGACGCTGACTCCTGGGTCAAGCACCCGTAGTTCAATGCTACATCTGGAGACGCTGACTCCTGGTCAATCACCTGTGGTTTTTTTTTTGTTGCTTTTTTTTTTTTTTGTGCGGTTGTCTGTACCAACGATGGAGTCATAAGTATTCCTAGAATTAATTGTTATTGTCAAGTACAATCCAGGAAAACTAGACTTGATTAGCTTCATCTTATTAGGACTACATAATTATTTTTTTTTTAATTGGCGTAGGATCTTCCTTGAGAATACTCTAGCTTAGCTACAGGCTGTAGAGTATTTCGTCATACCTTCCACTTGGCTAATTGGTAGCTTTTTTTTTTATATTTTAAATTTTTTATAACTAACTTGAATAAATAATATTTTTTATCATGAAATCGCTACTGTCAAATATTATTTCTATTTTTTTTAACAACCAAGCCTTGATTGTTCAGAATTGTATCAATATTATTTCATCAAGATCAATCATTCATATGTCGAAAGTCTGGGGGATCGACTTGAACGGTAAGCGTCCTTTGTCGCTTACATGAGATACAATGAATGTTGAAATCAGCACAATTAGTTCATTCTGGGGGAATAGGGTTTCCGTTTCATCATGATGTTGCAATGGCGGATTCTCCCCCCCCCCCCCACCATACCCCAAAGTGGAAAAACACAGCCTGTGTTGTATAACACAGAAGAGTTGTGAGACGTGGGAGCCGGGGGTGGGGGGGGGGGGGCTCGGTGGTAATGACGCAAGGTTGTCTCTGAACATACCAAGCTCTGATCGGCTCAACTATGTCCAGCACTTTGACCAGACAGGCAGATGCTTAATGGAGACACCTCGGTCTCAAGAACCGGTGACCCTCGCCTCCCTTGGGTCAAGGCTGGTGACCGGAGGAGTTTATACAAGACTTAAATAGCTCTCACAGCCTCGTCCAACTACCCCCAAGAGAGATCTCTTTCGATACGGAGTTCGTTGGAACTCGACTTTGCAAGAAGTTTTTTTCCCCTCGGCCGTTAAATCTGGACACCCGAAACGACGTCAGCGACACGTTTCTGGAAATTTGTTTGAAAGAAATTTCGACGACGGAAAATTGATCGACGGAAATTTGATTGAACGGAAGTTTTTTATTTATTTTTTATTTTACTCTATAGTACAATGCGTTCAAAAAGAAATTTGACGAAAATTTGATCGTTTGAAATCAAGGAAAAGAAATTCGACCAAAATTCCGTACGATATAATTTCCGTCGATCAATTTTCCGTCGACGTAATTTTTTTTTCGAACAAATTTCCGGTAACCCAGCGACACAGTATTCCCGGATTCCTTTTCCCAAGAAACTCTTTTAAGCATCTTCTCTTTAATTGATCAGTTGACCAGTATGCTGTGTCATTACTTCAGTAGTTGATAATCGAGCGTTCAAGTCAGGTTTGTGTGGTAGGTGGGCCAATGCCTGGACACTGAAGGGGGGCGCAGGGTTTCCCAAACAGAGGCGGCACTGAATGGGGATACGAAAAAAAGTGACATGGGTACGAGGATTACTCTTGAAACATTAATGCTGACGACGCTGAACACAGAATTCACGACCCCCTGCTTTGATTGAACTACTATTTAATGGGTTTTTTTTTTTGTTCTGAACATATTTAGACAACTTCGTGTGGATATGGAACTCCGACTAAGCCTCCATTCAACTCATCTGAATCCACGCCGCTGAAGAAAATTTATCATGAGTTTTTTTTTTTGTTTTTTTTTTTGGGGGGGGGGGGGCTTTTTTTTTTTTGATTTTTTGAGCGCGTTCTTACTTTCCCAGAAAACCTGGTGGCATCTTTTATGTGTGAGAGTGTACAGGGGAAAAAAAAGGAAGGGGGGGGGGGTTCAAGGCGTAGGCCTGGAGAAGGCCGAAAGGAGCTGATGTCCAAAAAGATTTTAACAATGATTATTCAATTACGCCATAAGATTCTGAGTCTTGGAGCGCGTGCTAGTTATAGACTGGATAGATTGGGGTTATAGACTGGATAGATTGGGGAGAAATGATGCATGAACTTATCAGAAGTACCGTGTCTGCAAAGGAAAGCCTTTCTAGCAGGATGTACGAAGTTCGGAACATCCATTGGAAGATAAGACATTGTTTGGTCTGTTATCCATAAACCATATCTGTATACATTTTAAACGCCTTCTGCATATCTTTTTTATTTTTTTTAATTGTACCCTGCTATATCCTACTATACCCTATTATACCCTACTGTACAATAGGATTATACCCTACAATAATACCCTACAATAACCTACAATACCTCAGGTTTATAAAAAATAAAAATCACTTTCACCGATCTAAGCGTTCGGCCCTGCGGTTACGAAGTTACTTGGGACTCTTTCAAAGAATGAATGTGACTCTTTACATTAATGAATGTGACTCTTTCAATGAATAAATGTGACTCTTTCAATGAATAAATGTGACTGTTTCAATGAATGAATGTGACTCTTTCAATGAATAAATGTGACTCTTTCAATGACTAAATGTGACTCTTTCAATGAATGAATGTGACTCTTTCAATGAATACATGTGACTCTTTCAATGAATGAATCTGGCTTTTCAAAGAATGAATGTGACTTTTTCAAAGAATAAATGTCACTCTTTCAAAGAATGAATGTGACTCTTTCAAAGAATGAATGTGACTCTTTCAAAGAATGAATGTGACTCTTTCAAAGAATGAATGTGACTCTTTCAAAGAATGAATGCGACTCTTTCAAAGAATGAATGTGACTCTTTCAAAGAATGAATGTGACTCTTTCAAAGAATGAATGTGACTCTTTCAAAGAATGAATGTGACTCTTTCAAAGAATGAATGTGACTCTTTCAAAGAATGAATGTGACTCTTTCAAAGAATGAATGTGACTCTTTTCATTATCACACCAGACGCTGTCCGCGGATCACTAAAAATTTTCTCAAAATAGATTTTTTAAAATAATTTAATGGCTCTACTGTACCCATCGCTCAAAAAATGGTTGCTGAACAACAGTCAAGCGCATTCCTCACAATATATTCTATGTATATATTTAAAGTAAATGTTTTAATCGCTGCAAAAAGGGGGGGGGGGGTGTGTTGTTTTCTTCCTTTGTCCTTGTAGCGTTCTGTCAAGCGAGTCATCCGAAGTAACAGTCTTATATTTTGTTTTTAAAAATTTAAAATTAACTACGTCTGGCGTTTAACACAAGAGAAAGAATAAGGGACATGACCCAGCAGACAGATTCGTACGGAAGGAGCAGATGGACAGGAGTTGCGTTCCCAGTTCCTAGTCGGCGCTCGGAAAAAAAAAAGGGGGGGGGGGTGGAGCTGTATGACGAAAAATGGTGAAAATGATATATATCTAAGTTTTTTTTTTTTTTTTTTTTTTTTTTTTTTTTTTAATTTAAAAAAAACGGGGCAATTTTTCCCGTTTAATTTTAATTTTGGGTTTTTGAGGTTTGAAAAATATTTTTTTTTTTTTTTTTTTTTTTTTTTTTTAATTTTTTTTTTTTTTCAAAGGAAAATTTTTTTTTTTTTTTTTTTTTTTTTTTTTTTTTAAATTCAAAAATAACGGTCGAATTATACCAGTTAAATTTAAATTATGGGTTCTGAAGGTTAGAAAATCATCATTTTTATCTAATAGTTGTTTTTTTTTAACATTCTTTAGTTTACCAAGCGAAAAGTTCTTTATCTGAATTAGTTTTTTTGATTTTGTTCTAAATTCCTCCCGATGAACAGAACATGATACGACATTAGGTCCCGGTTGGTTTTTGCAGTACAAAGTTTGGGTAACCTAAGACGCACTTCCTACTCATCTGGGACCATCTGCAGCTTAAATGGTACTAGGTTATAGGACGGTCTGCGAGGGACTCCTCACGGGGCACGGGATAGTAGAAATTCAAAACTATTCAATCAGTTTAGAGGGGAGGGGGGGGAGAGGCGACCCTCGACTTCTAAGAGGTAAAAAGTGGCATTTCAGTGGTGAGTTAAGTTTAGAAGGAGTGGGGGGAGGGGGGCGTCTTGTCATTAAATAATATGAACTCCATTCATTGACATGAGTTGAAAATGGGTAAAAATTGCTGGTGATTTGATTCAGCGATTTTCAAAGGGCGTGTTGCGACACACGTACGTGTGTGCGTGTGTGTGTGTGTGTGTGCATGTGTCTGTGTGTGTGTGTCACCAAGGTACTCAAGTGAGTCGAAAGATTTTGATCGATGTTGAAAAAAAAATATATAGAAGTCACACAACACATTATGTGAGCGTTTCAACTGATTCTTAGGAGGACATTCAAGTTACTGTCTGTAGAATCGAATATAATAATTGAGAAAACATTTGTTTGTTTTTTTAAATATATCTTTCTTCTGTTTGTGGGAGCATTTAATTCAGCGTTAACTTCACTATTAGATATGTGAATCTACATAAACGTGACCGTGACCTTTGGTTTCAAGTCTAAGCTCTACTCTCGTCAGCACCAACTCAAGCGTACCTCAATAAATTTATTTAGAGAGCTGTCTTAACATGATTACTGTTGCCGTTGATGGGTATGAGGCAATGGGTGGCCGCCCAAACCTTTGCCAATGATTAAAAAGTCGCGGTCCTGAGAAAGCCGCCCCTAGGCGACCGTTTCGTCCCCGCTACGTCCCGACCGGACAACTCCCTGGGCGGTGGGGAGTGGTAACGCAACACCACCTCCCCGGAGAGGAAGTAAAGCCGTCCTGACCCATAGGAGAGTGGACTGCGGACGCTTTAAACGCAGCGTCTTCGGTCGACCGGACGTCCATCGGGCCAGGAGCTAGGTTCCTGGCGCGCTTCCGCATGGTCTGGGGTCAGGGAGACCTGGCTTTGGCCCCTGTGGGGGAGTGCCGGGGGGTATTATGAGTGCGAACTCGACGACCCACCGATGCCATCTCCAAAGTGACGTATTTAGAGAGCTGTCTTTCCTTGTTCTCATAGAGTGATCTAATCCTTAAGCCTATTACCTTCTAAGGCCCCGTGTTCTTTGTTATACCCTCCAGGCCGAAGACTAATTACCGAAACACCCATTAAAAAAAAAAGAACCAGCTTTGCAGTGCAAGACCCCGAACAAAACAAAAGCTCACTACAATGAGATGGAAAGTCTTCTTCACTTCCCTTCCTTTGAAGTCCAAGCTAACGATTCGATTGTGCTGGAAATGTATGCAGAGATATCCTCGAAGGTGGTTTGTTTTAAAATTTTAAAGGCAACGGGCGTATATGGTCTTCTTGGTGATTTTATGGGGTCTTATTGCTAGATAGTTTTCTCTTCTTTTTGTTTGTTTGTTTGTTATTTGTTGTTGTTCTGTTTTTTAGTCTTTTTTTGTTTAAGGGGACGAGGGGGTTGTTAAGGATTTGTGGGGGTGTGGGTGTATAGGGGTTGGGGGTGGGTAAGCGGGAGCTTGTAAGGGGTTTTGGAGAATTCTTTAAATAGAAATTGGACACCGGATGTCTGGTTTACATTATGCTATTAATAGAATTCTCCTTCAGGTAGATTCTGTCAGACTATCTGTAATAAGTCAATGACATCTTGTCACCTGCGGACTGAGCCAGTGGCACCGACATCTTGTCACATGTGGACTGAGACAGTGGCACCGACATCTTGTCACATGTGGACTGAGACAGTAGCACTGACATCTTGTCACATGTGGACTGAGCCAGTGGCACCGACATCTTGTCACATGAGGACTGAGACAGTAGCACCGACATCTTGTCACATACGGACTGAGACAGTGGCACCGACTTCTTGTCACATGTGGACTGAAACAGTAGCACCGACATCTTGTCACATTTTGACTGAGACAGTAGCACTGACATCTTGTCACATACGGACTAAGACAGTAGCACCGACATTTTGTCACATACGGAATGAGACAGTGGCACTGACATCTTTTCACATGCGGACTGAGACAACGGCACCGACATGTTCAAA
>CAXITT010000654.1:85056-92556 GCA_964033795.1 Lymnaea stagnalis | reverse complement strand
TCAACGGTGTCATGTTTCTCACTTCAGCTAGACACCATATCAACCCTTTTCAATTTTATCTTACCCCAGTATAAAATAGTTTTTAATTACAATTGTTTTCTTAAACATTTTCATTGATATCAGCTGAATTGGAACTGGTTTTCACTCTCAATAGCTGTTAAGTTCCGTAAGATTGATTTTTGATACATAGTGAATTTATCAGATAATTATTTTTATCTTGTGCTTTTGGAAATTACTTTAAATTCAAATACCATCTTATATCAAATACCATCTTAAATCAAATACCATCTTATATCAAATACCATCTTATATCAATACCATTTAATATCAAAACCATCTTGTATCAAATACCATCTTATATCCACGTACAAAAGTCACGCAGTTCATTCTCCTGTATCCCCTCTTTATGTCAACCACACCACGCTGTCCCATCGCCAGGGGACAGAATCCTTTCCAGCTCTCTCGGGTGTTGACCTACAAACCTATGGGTCTTCTCCCTCAGCCTAGTCCGTGTATGCCATTTCGTCTTAATTTTCTTTAATTTCCCCCCTGTGTAACTATTCTTCACCCTCTCAAAGCCTCTCACTGGCGACTACTCCTGTTGCCTTGCTAGGACGAGATGCGTCCTTTAAAAGCTTGCTATAAAACGATTGTGCGCCAATGTGTCCTCGCGGCGGTTCCATGAATGAAGTTGTTTTAACCCCTCGGAATCCCCTCGGTTTTAATGTGTCACAAGCACACACCCGGCCGTCGTTAGAACATTAAGAAGTGATCAAAACCTGCATAAGAGACAACGTTATAGCACAATGGAGGAGGGGGGGTTGGGAGGAATGAGAGGCTGGGAGGGATGAGAGGGTTGGGAGGAATGAGAGGATTGGGAGGAATGGGAGAGTTGGGAGGAATGGGAGGGTTGGGAGGAATGAGAGGGTTGGGAGGAACGAGAGGGTTGGGAGGAATGAGAGGGTTGGGAGGAACGAGAGGGTTGGGAGGAAGGGAGGGTTGGGAGGGATGGGAGGGATGGGAGGGTTGGGAGGGATGGGAGGGTGTGGAGGAATGAGAGGGTTGGGAGGAATGGGAGGGTTGGGAGGAATGAGAGGGTTGGGAGGAATGAGAGGGTTGGGAGGAATGGGAGGATGGAGACGGTTGGGGGGGGGGGCTGAGAGGATTGAAAGCTTTGGGAGAAACAACCAAAATTTCTAGAACCACAAAAAAAAAAGGTAGAAGAATTTTTAAGCCCGAGATAGACGGATGACCCTTCGACCATGATGATGTCATCATATTTAACCCAGGAATATCAGACAGGGGACATGAATGTTCTTGTGTAAGATCGGATTAGTCAAATGTTGGGATAACTGTTATTTAGTTATAGATATTATAGTTGTTCTTAAAGATATTACATTTCCTTCAGTTGTTCTTCAAGATATAGTTATTGTAGTTTTTCTTATAATTCTTTATTAGAGTGATGTTCTTTTCCGTTGTTCTGAGATTGTGCATAGAGCTTATTTTGAGCCGAGTCTGGAAAGGAGATTTCAAGCAGTGGTTCTCGGGCGTTCTAGACAGAGCCCAGTTTTTCTGTCAAGGAAATATTAGAAAAATTTAAGTTTAATCTTGAAAGGAAACTGGACAGGAAAAAAGAACGTTTCGGCGGAACGCCATCGTCAGCAGGCACAGACAGAAACAACAAAGAAATGAAAAAGAAATTGAAAGTGTTAGACTTGGATCGTTGGGCGCTGTCATGTTAGAGTCCATGTTATTCTATCGTGGAGAGTTTGACAAAGAGGATGGAAGTGAGATGATGGGAGTAAGAGGATGGGAGTGAGAGGATGGTAGGGAGATAACTGGAGTGAGAGGATGGGAGTGAGAGGATGGAGTGAGATAATGGGAGTGAGAGGATGGAGTGAGATAATGGGAGTGAGAGGATGGGAGTGAGATAACTGGAGTGAGAGGATGGGAGTGAGAGGATGGGAGTGAGATAACTGGAGTGAGAGGATGGGAGTGAGAGAATGGTAGTGAGATAACTGGAGTGAGAGGATGGGGGGTGAGAGGATGGTAGTGAGATAATTGGAGTGAGAGGATGGGAGTGAGATAACTGGAGTGAGAGGATGGGGTGGACGGAAGGTAGAGAGACAAGTGGAGAGAGAGGCTGGGGGGGAGAGGATGGAAGGGAGAGAACTGGAGTGAGAGGATGGGAGTGAGAGAATGGTAGTGAGATAACTGGAGTGAGAGGATGGGGGGTGAGAGGATGGTAGTGAGATAATTGGAGTGAGAGGATGGGAGTGAGATAACTGGAGTGAGAGGATGGGGTGAGAGGATGGTAGTGAGATAATTGGAGTGAGAGGATGGGGGTGAGAGGATGGTAGGGAGATAACTGGAGTGAGATGATGGGAGTGAGAGGATGGGAGTGAGATAACTGGAGTGAGAGGGTGGGAGTGAGAGAATGGTAGTGAGATAACTGGAGCGAGAGGATGGGGATGAGAGGATGGTAGTGAGATAATTGGAGTGAGAGGATGGGAGCGAGATAACTGGAGTGAGAGGATGGGAGTGAGAGAATGGTAGTGAGATAATTGGAGTGAGAGGATGGGGTGAGAGGATGGTAGTGAGATAACCTGAGTGAGAGAATGGGGGTGAGAGGATGGTAGTGAGATAACTGGAGTGAGAGGATGGGAATGAGAGAATGGTAGTGAGATAATTGGAGTGAGAGGATGGGGTGAGAGGATGGTAGTGAGATAATTGGAGTGAGAGGATGGGGTGAGAGGATGGTAGTGAGATAACTGGGTCGAGAGGATGGGGTGAGAGGATGGTAGTGAGAGGATGGGGGTAGTGAGATAATTGGAGTGAGAGGATGGGAGTGAGAGGATGGTAGTGAGATAACTGGAGTGAGAGGATGGGGTGAGAGGATGGTAGTGAGATAACTGGAGTGAGAGGATGGGGTGAGAGGATGGTAGTTAGATAACTTGAGTTGGGAGGAACGAGAGGGTTGGGAGGAATGAGAGGGTTGGGAGGAACGAGAGGGTTGGGAGGAAGGGAGGGTTGGGAGGAATGGGAGGGTTGGGAGGGTTGGGAGGAATGGGAGGGTTTGGAGGAATGAGAGGGTTGGGAGGAATGAGAGGGTTGGGAGGAATGGGAGGGTTGGGAGGAATGAGAGGGTTGGGAGGAATGAGAGGGTTGGGAGGAATGGGAGGATGGAGACGGTTGGGGGGGGGGGCTGAGAGGATTGAAAGCTTTGGGAGAAACAACCAAAATTTCTAGAACCACAAAAAAAAAAGGTAGAAGAATTTTTAAGCCCGAGATAGACGGATGACCCTTCGACCATGATGATGTCATCATATTTAACCCAGGAATATCAGACAGGGGACATGAATGTTCTTGTGTAAGATCGGATTAGTCAAATGTTGGGATAACTGTTATTTAGTTATAGATATTATAGTTGTTCTTAAAGATATTACATTTCCTTCAGTTGTTCTTCAAGATATAGTTATTGTAGTTTTTCTTATAATTCTTTATTAGAGTGATGTTCTTTTCCGTTGTTCTGAGATTGTGCATAGAGCTTATTTTGAGCCGAGTCTGGAAAGGAGATTTCAAGCAGTGGTTCTCGGGCGTTCTAGACAGAGCCCAGTTTTTCTGTCAAGGAAATATTAGAAAAATTTAAGTTTAATCTTGAAAGGAAACTGGACAGGAAAAAAGAACGTTTCGGCGGAACGCCATCGTCAGCAGGCACAGACAGAAACAACAAAGAAATGAAAAAGAAATTGAAAGTGTTAGACTTGGATCGTTGGGCGCTGTCATGTTAGAGTCCATGTTATTCTATCGTGGAGAGTTTGACAAAGAGGATGGAAGTGAGATGATGGGAGTAAGAGGATGGGAGTGAGAGGATGGTAGGGAGATAACTGGAGTGAGAGGATGGGAGTGAGAGGATGGAGTGAGATAATGGGAGTGAGAGGATGGAGTGAGATAATGGGAGTGAGAGGATGGGAGTGAGATAACTGGAGTGAGAGGATGGGAGTGAGAGGATGGGAGTGAGATAACTGGAGTGAGAGGATGGGAGTGAGAGAATGGTAGTGAGATAACTGGAGTGAGAGGATGGGGGGTGAGAGGATGGTAGTGAGATAATTGGAGTGAGAGGATGGGAGTGAGATAACGGGAGTGAGAGGATGGGGTGAGAGGATGGTAGTGAGATAATTGGAGTGAGAGGATGGGGGTGAGAGGATGGTAGTGAGATAATTGGAGTGAGAGGATGGGGGTGAGAGGATGGTAGTGAGATAATTGGAGTGAGAGGATGGGGGTGAGAGGATGGTAGTGAGATAATTGGAGTGAGAGGATGGTAGTGAGATAATTGGAGTGAGAGGATGAGGGTGAGAGGATGGGGGTGAGAGGATGGAGTGAGATAGTGGGAGTGAGAGGATGGGAGTAAGTAAATATGAGTGAGACAACGTGAGAGAGAGAATAAGATTAAGATGATAGGAGAGAGAGGATGTCAGTAAAAGAATAGGAGAGAGAGAGGTGGGTGGTAGTGAGATAACGCGAGATAGGGTTAGGATTAGGGATGGTAGAGAGAGAATGTGTGAGAAAGAGAGAAAGGATAATATTGAGATGATGGGAGAGAGAGGATGTCAGTAAGAGAATAGGAAAGAGAGAGAGAGAGAGAGAGAGGATAGTTGTGATATAATGGGAGAGAGAGGGTGGGATGTGAGAGAATTTGAGTGAGAGGATGGGGGTGTGAGAGAATGTGAGAGAGAGGATGGGGGTGAGAGAATGCGGGTGAGAGAATAGGACGGAGGGGATGGGAGAGTGAGAAGCGTGGAGTGAGAGGATCACTTGTCACTGTCGACATCATTAAACAACGTAAAGCCATTTTATACAAAAGCACAGGGTCTTAAATCCCATACATTTAAAAAAACCGGATCGTGAGGTGTTATTCAATAGATCACATGTTTCGTCACAACCTATCACCAAGTCAACAGCGACATGGTCAGTTTGGTTCGGATTAATGTTCTGTCTTGTTAATGCGCTAACTATAGAATAATTTACTGTCTAAACGCAGCGTTCGTCTTTATTGGAGGTGAAAACAAGAGTAAGAGGAAGACGCTTTGAGTGAGATATGGTCAGCCCGATATGGCCAGCTTGATATGGTCAGGTCGATATAGTCAACCACTGTGGTCAGCTTGATATGGTCAGCTCCGATATGGTCAGCCCGATATGGTCAGCCTGATATGGTCAGCCCGGTATGGTCAGCCCGATATGGTCATATGGTCAGCCCGATATGGTCAGCCGGA
The DNA here is from genome assembly GCA_964033795.1 of Lymnaea stagnalis. Taxonomy (NCBI): domain Eukaryota; kingdom Metazoa; phylum Mollusca; class Gastropoda; family Lymnaeidae; genus Lymnaea; species Lymnaea stagnalis. The sequence continues at coordinate 87,283 of CAXITT010000654.1, read as the reverse complement.
TCTGGTCAGCCCTATATCCGATATGGTCAGCCCTATATCCGATATGGTCAGCCCGATTTGGATAGCGCCAACTTTACCATCGTGTGCGTAGTAGGAGTGCTGCCGCCAAACTAAAACACGTTCATTAAGAAAGGTCCTAAACTCAGCCTCTCTTGAAGTCTTACCCAAACAAGACGAGAGATCTGACACCGTCCGTTCAAACAACGAACTTTTTTTTCCTGTTAAATTTCGATCTCATCACGTCAAATCGCCCCCCCCCCCCCTAACCCCTTTTTAACGTTTAAACCAAAATCTTGAAGTCTTCCCCAAACAAGACGAGAGATCTGACACCGTCCGTTCAAACAACGAACTTTTTTTTCCTGTTAAATTTCGATCTCATCACGTCAAATCGCCCCCCCCCCCCCAAACTCTTTTTTAAAGTTTAAACCAAAAAACAACAACAAAAAATGCTTATCAACTTTGCTTGTAATCCAATTACCCTGCCCTTGAAGTGCACAATCCTTCAAGACATGTTTAGACTTGATTCATGTGAGAACCAGGTGGAGAAAGAACAAAAAAAATAAAGTTGATCTTTCGAAACGTGGTTCTATTTCATTGAGGGTTTTTGTTGTTGTTGTTGTTGTTGTTGTTATTTTTTTCTGTTGTAAGTTGTTTTATTTTTCCGAAGGTTTATTTCCCACAATGCCGTGATATCCTCATTGATATCCTCATTGATATCCTCGACTTGTCTCCCCCTTTTTGGGTTTTTATTGTTTATCTAAACCCCCCCCCCCGAACAGATGTTTGTGTGTGTGTGTGTGGTTGGGGGGGGGGGTGGTAATTATAGGAACAAACACAAATTTGAAAGCATCCGGAGAACAATTAAATGTGTAACCTTGTCTTTGGGTCAAGGCTAGAATGTAATCCACATAAAAACTGTGAAGTATGGATCAATCATTCTCGTAAGGCACTTTGCGTGCTCTGGTCTCTCTTTGAGTGAATAAATCAGAAGACTCAAGCATCTTCTCCCACAGAACAAGTTACACAATTCTTTTTTTAAAACTTCATTTACGCAGATTTTAACCATTTAAAAAAAAAATTAATAATTTCTGAAACCAATATATGGTATTCCAAATTTATAAAAAAAATTTTTTTTTAAAAATGAAATATTCTAGAAAATCGAAACTCATCTTGTCGCTTTGCAAAATCAGTCAGTCCTTACAAATGAAGTCACACGTTGTCATTGTCCCGATAACTGAAAACCAGTCTCTGAAGGGCAGTGGCAAACATTGACCACCTTGACCCCCAGGTCCGTGGGCTGCCTCATTCTGGAATTATAACCGTTCTGTTAACGAGGAAATACTCAGTGCACTCACAGTGCCAGGTCCACCCCCACTAACCCACCACCACCAGTACCCCTCTCTCTCAACCTCAGGAGTCCGGATTAACGACTTTAATTTCTCCCCACGCGGGGTGCAGGGAAGGGCCGGGTGAGGGGGGGGGCAAGCCGAGCATACGCTCACCGAGGTACCTAAGTGGACCACTGCTACTACATTAGGGGAGAGGAGTGCACTCAAACACATGTCCTAGGGGAGATTTATCATCCCTACCCGCCTTTTGATTTAAAAACTGTGTTTAATACGTCTAATATTTGATTTCTAGCTAAGCTGTTTCCAAAAAATGGGTCACGCAAGACTTATAGGACCGATGGGTCACGCAAGAATAATAGGACCGATGGGTCACGCACGATTTATAGGACCGATGGGTCATGCAAGAATAATAGGACCGATGGGTCACGCAAGATTAATAGGACCGATGGGTCACGCAAGATTTATAGGACCGATGGGTCACGCAGGATTAATAGGACCGATGGGTCACGCAAGATTTATAGGACCGATGGGTCATGCAAGATTAATAGGACCGATGGGTCACGAAAGATTTATAGGACCGATGGGTCACGCAAGATTATTAGGACCTATGGGTCACGCAAGATTCATAGCACCTATGGGTCACGCAAGATATATTGTTGTGTTGCAAGATATTGTTATTAAGGAATAACAATCATTTTTTTTTTCTGGGGCATTTTACAAACAAAATAAGATAATAAATATCGGACTGCCGTTCACCACCGAAAAAGTGGATATTCACTAACCCAAATACTAATTTGGAACCCACCAATGTGATTGGCGCGCCACAGGGTCACCACTATCCCAGCATCACTCACGGACACACAACCCCCCCCCCCCCC
>CAXITT010000654.1:50677-84822 GCA_964033795.1 Lymnaea stagnalis | reverse complement strand
AAACAACGGATTAACTCCCGAAGCTAAGTATCCCGATGACGCACGCAGTTCCTGGTTAATACCCCTTGCAACTTCAGTGCACTGCCTCCCAGCAAATGCCCCCCCCCCGGACACACTGACCCCAGACAGACTAACCCCCTCCCCCACTCCCCAACCTGACAGTAGCCAAAGTATCCTACCATCCACTAATGGTATTAACCGAGCTTGTCAAACTCGACCAGCGTCACAGGAGAGAGTTTCCTAATGAAAACCACAAAAAGAAAGGCCACATCAAAACGAAACAAAATTGCATCCTTTGACTGAACCGAAAATCTGAAAAGATTTCCTTCCTTAAAGCTGTGGCGTTCGGACAACAACAACGGCTTAGTGGTTTTGTTATCAAGTCTGGAGTATTATTTCATAATGCAATAAGGTCGTGGAGTCGATACTTTAGTCTGGGTTCTGAGTGATCTATTATAATATGACGCCCTAGGTAGTGTGTCAGTCATCGGTAAAGGTATTTGATGGTGAGCGTATTTGGTGTGGAGATTATTTGTGCAGCTGTTGCTATGTGCTTTGTATTGGTGAAGTATATGGGAAGGAGATGCCACGTTTTGATTAAAATCGAAACGCTAAAGGCAAATCGGTAAAACCGAACGCCAAGTGAAAACAGCATGACATTCTTGAGAGAAAGAGTAAATAGTACGCACCCCCAGCAAAACTCACGTTCCCACTGCCAGGCGGAGAAATCGCTGCCGTTTTTCACAGTGCAGATGGTGCACCCACCAGAATTTCGGGATATTACAATGCATCCGAAAAAAAACCGGAATTTTACTAAATAATCCATCCTGCGTAGACATATTCTGGTGAAGATCTGAGATTACTCTCTTATGACCCAGGCTAGTAAATTGGCTACCAGCTCTATCTGCTGAGCCATACAACATTTGCCTCACATAGGGTTCTCCCACCGCCCCCGAGACATCTAGTGAGGGACATTCAGCCAACAGCTGCGCCAGTGTCCCCGGGACCAGGATGCAATGCCGGCAGGTAGGATCCTTGTTGTTCAGCCGCCAGAAGCATGTGCCTACGGCGCAGTTCTCGGTGCGCATCTGCGTCACTAAGCTCTGCTGTCTGCGGCCTAACCCTCACCACGGGTCCTGTTTGCTAGTCCCTGAATAGACTCTGTGACCCGACGTGCCTCCATTCTCTTTTTCCCATTTAGGCATATGGGCCGGATTACAAAAGAAAGCTGTTGGTCCAGGAAATGTTTCCGAGCTTAAGTGGCATTCATACCATATTGCCATTCGTGATGGAAATTTTAACCAGTTCCTCAACGCAGGGGGGCTGACTCGCCGATTCAGGGTTGATGTCTATTACAGGACAGATGCAAACCGTTTGATTTGTTTTAAAAAATGAAAAAGACAATAAGAGCTGAAGACCGTGACGTCCTTCGCCGATTTGTACAGAACCAAAATTTGGAGGTTGGTAAAAATATCGCTTAGAGAGAAAGTTATATTGTCTTCCCACCTTCACAGGGTCCCCAAGAAATATGGCTCAACATTACCAAGATGTTATGTCCATCGTCATGAAATGTAGCAAACCTGACTTATATGTAACGGTCTCGTAAAATTCCAGATTGGTGTTTGGAGGAAAGACGGGAGGGGGGGGGGAACAATGACGAAAAACTTACTTCTCGGTCAGCATCCATGCGACCATGTGACTATGTGGCCATGCGACCATGTGACCATGCGACACGGTGACCATGTGACCATGCGACCACGTGACCATGCTTTCTGTGCGTTGCAAAAATGAACTAATCTTGCCATATGCCTTGAAGAGCAGCAACTTTGCTTGAGGCAGCAGAACTTGACAACGTCGTTTCAAGCCGCCTCTTCCAATAAATGAAAAATCAAAATTTTATGCTCGACATGCGACCTATACGGTAAAATGAACTGAAAAAGGCCAAAGTGTTAACCCGGGATGAATCTTCAATGGCCACAGCACATGGAGCAAATACAGTTGACACGTTGTATATAGAGCCTCAGCCAAAAATAAAAAAGTCACTTTAAAAAAAAATATTTTTTTTTAGACGTGCGGTCTATCTTTTCGGTGGCGATTTTAGATAAATTCTCCTTGTTGTTCCACATAGCAGCAGAACCGAAATACTTTCTTCACGCATGAAGAACATTGAGTATGGGTTAAATGACCATGTCCTAAAATTTGACCAAATATTTCGTGACAATGAGGTTACAATGTCCTTTCAGAACACCGTGTCTTTTCACATTGGGTTCTAAAAATTGGGAAGGCAAAACTTCAGGAGCCATGATTAGAGGAAGGCATCTTCGAAATTCATTCAGTTTGATTTGAAAATGGGTGCAGCGTTGATTCCTTTCAGCAAGGACATGGTAAAAGTCTTAGGAAACTAACCAACAAGGCAGCTGAAAGAACGACCACAGAGCTTAAGCAAATAAGTTTCCGCCCAATAGTTAAACTTGATAACCAGCCGTGGCTTTTTCAATATGTGCCTCAATAAAAATGCTCTCCGTCCGGGCGCAGAGCTGGTACCTCAGCCAGTATAATATATATAAGAGCTCGCAGTGCAAAGGGTTTCATTCTCAAATACAAAATTGTGGGGATGTTCCCGAAAATTAATGATGAAGATTATCTGCCAGTTTTCAAGAGTGGATTCGATGACGTATGCAATCAGTTCGACTTTCTTTGTTGTATAATCGAATTTAGAATTAAAGAGATTCACAAGTCATGGTTTTTATTTTAATGCAAAAGCGGGACGAATCAAAGAGAATCGTAAAAGGAATATGTCACATATCAGATTATGATGTTCCAAATGGAATTACTTTTTTTTTTAATGAAACCGATAGAAATCTCGTGGATGACATAATTTTTGTACTAAGTCAATGCCTTCAAATCCATCAGATTGTGAGCACATCTTTAGGTCGAACTTTCGACTACGGTGTCGTTTTGTGCTAGTCTTCAACTACCTTAAATAAAATGGCCCATGCCCATTGTATATGCAAGACGCTTTATTTACACTTTTTTTTAAAGATGTATTTTTTCCATTAATCTTTTTTTTTTTTACAGGCAATGCAAATCTGTTGTTTTGTAAATAATAGTGTGGATCGTGCAATATATTTTATTGCATACCTTGAGGCGATTAAAAACAAAACAGTACAATACAATAAAGGGTATTTTTGTAACGGAGGAAAACAGCTTTATATTAATTAATTTAACATCGACCCGAGTGAGAGAGAGAGAGAGACAAAAAAACAGACAACTCCGTTGGTAACTCTTTCATCTCATTGATGCGATGGTCACGTCTACCAGTGCGAGGAAGTCGACGTGGGACCAGGGGCGGGTGAGGTCTCGACAAATAGTCTCTACACACAAACCAGGTCTCACGACGATTGGTGGTTAAATGAAGATGACGATAAAGAGCCGTAGGGTAAATGTTTTTTTGTATTATAGTGGAGGGTACCGGGAGCAAAGGCGGAAGGGGGGGGGTTAAGGAATGAGGAGGCGGAGGAGGCGATTTGGGGGGGGGGGTTGTTGTCTGGCTCTAAAATGGAGGGGTGATTTGATGGGTAGCCCAGGTTTATTAGAAGAGCATTTTTTTAAGCTTAGTTCATTGACACCCATTCAGAGGCGTAGCTAGAGTGTTTGGCGCCCGGGGACAAGAGCCTCGCTTTCTTTTTTCAACTCTGAAACCCAATATATTCATCAATAAAAAAAAAATATCAAATCCCATTTTGGCGCCCCTAACTAGTCTGGCGTTCAGGGACCTATGTCCTCTCAACCTCCCCCCCCCCCTTTAGCTACGCCTCTGCAGCCATTCCTTTTTTTTTAAATCTTATATTTTTCATCGGACGTTTTCAATAATTTAAAAAAAAAAAGCCATTATTGTTTGTTGAATAAAACATGAACATATTAATTTTCTGAGCCTAGTGCCTAAATCTTTTCTGATCCTACTCCCGAAATCTTTTCTGAGCCTAGTCCCTAAATCTTTTCTGATCCTAGTCCCTAAATCTTTTCTGAGCCAAGTCCCTTAATCTTTTCTAAGCCTAGTCCCTAAAGTTTTTCTGAGCCTGGTCTCTAAATCTTTTCTTAGCCTAGTCCCTAAATCTTTTCTGATCATAGTCCCTAAATATTTGCTGAGCCTGGTCTCTAAATCTTTTCTCAGCCTAGTCCCTAAATCTTTTCTGATCATAGTCCCTACATCTTTGCTGAGCCTGGTCTCTAAATCTTTTCTCAGCCTAGTCCCTAAAACTTTTCTGATCATAGTCCCTAAATCTTTGCTGAGCCTGGTCCCTAAATCTTTTCTCAGCCTAGTCCCTAAAGTTTTTCTGTGCAAAAACCATTTGATTAATTTGGTTTGTCACTCAAAAACATCTTGCCGATACCCTTTCCAAGAACAATCATCATTCATATGTTCAAGTTCATCAGTTTAAGTTCACCAGATTATTCATCAGTTTCTTGGAGATTAAGTGAATGTTTGAACGATAAATATTTTTCTCTTTTTATAAAGATAAATAGATATTTGTTTTAAGCCTAAAATAAACCTCCGGCCCCCCCCCCCCAATTTTTTTATTACCCCCAAATGGTTAGAGATATATTTTACAAACTTGAAGACGTCCAAAACATAATTACCATGAGTCTAACTCTCATATGCCTGGAGTCGAAGCAACAGTTAGTACCGTGGGTCTAACTCTCATATGCCTGGAGTCGAAGCAACAGTTAGTACCATGAGTCTAACTCTCATATGCCTGGAGTCGAAGCAACGGTTAGTACCATGAGTCTAACTCTCATATGCCTGGAGTCGAAGCAACAGTTTGTACCGTGGGTCTAACTCTCACATGCCTGGAGTCGAAGCCACAGTTAGTACCATGGGTCTAACTCTCATATGCCTGAAATCGAAGCAGCAGTCGGTACCATGACTTTTACTCTCACAGGCCTGGAGTCGGAGTCGCAGTAAAGTTGGTACGCCCCGAGACAACTTCTGATTGACACATTCAATTCAACAGCGACTACAACATTTTATTTTTTTATTAGAAATGCATCATTTCCACGTTAACCAATCGTTTACTCGGGTTACCGAAATCTTGAAGTAGCAACACAAGGAATGCAATAAAGCAGGACGTGGAACACAATGGCCCTTGGAACGGCGGGGGAAGATAATCTTCTTCCCCTTTGTCGGACATATCAGGTTCTCTGTTTAACTCAAACAAACCCGATGCTGAGCTATGAAAGAATGTTGAACTTCAGACACACACCGGGGGTTGGGGGGGGGGTCCTTATAATGCCCCCCCAACCCCGGGCCTCCCCCACTTCCATTAATAAAATCAATGTTTATCCTTTGTAATTCTGTTTCATGCGTTTCCTCGTTTATTTTTAGAACATGCAATTATGTAATCATGTAAGCATCCTGTGGAAAGTGCTAACATCATGTGGCAAGTGCTAACATCCGGTGGAGGGTGCTAACATCTCGTGGAGGGTGCTAACATCCAGTGGAGAGTGCTAACATCCTCCGAAAAGTGCTAACATCCGGTAGAGAGTGCTTAGATCCGGTGGAGAGTGCTAACATCTAGTGGAGGGTGCTAACATCCTGTGGAGAGTGCTAACATCCAGTGGTGGGTGCTAACATCCGGTGGAGAGTGCTAACATCCGGGGGAGAGTGCTAACATCCGGTGGCGGGTGCTAACATCCGGGGGAGAGTGCTAACATCCGGTGGCGGGTGCTAACATCCGGGGGAGAGTGCTAACATCCGGTGGAGAGTGCTAACATCCGGGGGAGAGTGCTGACAACCCTGGCGTCAACATCCAAAATAATGCATCCGTCTACTTTCTGAACTCCAGATACAACATAATTTTGCCTCAGAAATAACAACATAATGTTGCCATATAAACAGCATCATGATGCCTCAGAAATAACAACATAATGTTGCCTTATAAACAGCATCATGGTGCCTCTCAGAGATAACAACATAACTTTGCCTCGGATACAACAACATAATGTTGCCTCAGGGTTCCTTCCAGTCAGATGAGACAGTGTTATAAAACTCTTTGACTTTAATCCAATGTTAAACCTGATTAAGAGCGACACCGCCACAGTGAAACATTGGGTTTGACAGTTTGACATTCGTTTTGTTGTTAGCGTGTAAGTAAATAAAATAGTATTTCATTTTAAAATAATCTAGAACACCAGAATTTCGCATTTAATTAAGTTAGAAATATCAGGGCCAATGTGGCAATGAATTTTATTGTGGTCGCCAAGACTTTTAAAAAATGTGACGACCATTTCGTGAAAGCAGAAATATCATTACAGAAGACTCTCCAGTCGGTGGAAAATGCCACTTCTAAAAATAAAGAAAACGGTGTTGCAAGGGGTGGGCCGCCACAGCCCCCCCCCCATTTCCCCAGACGGCGCCCCGCCCTTTTTGTGACACTTCCAGTAACACATCGTTTTAACCCAAACCCATATCCTAAAAGTTGTAGACTTTGGTCGGAATCGGATCGGTTTTATCCGTTAAAAGTTTCCCATTGTTAGTCTAAAGCAGGCCTGCACAACCTACGGCCCGCGGGCCGCATAAGGCCCGCCAGCACCCGCTTTGCGGCCCGCGAAGTAACGAAATTATTAAGAAAATAATAAGAGTAAAGAATGCTTTCCCCCTGTCCTATTTTCTATTGGGTCGTACAAGCCCTGTACGATTTTCTTTTAACCCGCACAAATTTTTCATTTAAGTATTACGGCCCGCCTTACATTTTGAGTTGTGCAGGCCTGGACTAAAGTCTAAAGACTCGACAGCACTATATAGACAAAAGTACGGTCCATACCAAAGGTAAATAAAATAAAGAATTTTCTGTGTAATCCTGAATTCAGAGATTTGCACATAATCTTATAGTTGTGTAAGTTATGTCAGCCAATTAAGGCCTTCGACAGGGGCGTTCTTTATAACATTGGTCTTAAAAAATTCAACAACCCCTCCCCCACTTACACACACACACGCACACATTTCCTAAATACACTTATATCTTATTTTTTTTTTCTCTTTTATAAGTGTAATATATTATCGTGGTATAACTGTCCTCTAATGTGGATTTCCTAAATACACTTGTATCTTTTTTTTTTTCTCTCTTTAATAAGTGTAATCTATTATCGTGGTGAAACTGTCCTCTAATGTGGATTTCCTGAACATGCATCCTCCAATCCTTTAATTCGGCTCCCTCCGCCCGCACCACTGTTCCTTATTAAAAACTTTGGGCGCTAAAGACCCTAGAAAGCAACTCTGTGAAACAGATTTGAATTTTTAGAAATTAAAAAAAAAAAAAAAAAGACATTTCTTTCGTTAATTTCTACGTTACTTTCCTTTAATTCGGCTCCCTCCGCCCGCACCCATGTTCCTTATTAAAAACTTTGGGCGCTAAAGACCCTAGAAAGAAACTCTGTGAAACAGATTTGAATTTTTAGAAATTAAAAAAAAAAAAAAAAAGACATTTCTTTCGTTAATTTCTACGTTACTTTTAATGCACATTTTAAAATTTATTAGTCTCTTGAACACGTTTCAAAAATCAAATTCGATTTATTCCGTCTTACACTTTTCAGCTCCTTATTTTACATACAGATACGTGAATTTATATATATACATATTTCTTTATTGGACATCTGGAGCATTCCGCGTGGAGTGTCCCTTGGAGCATTCCGCGTGAATTGTCCCTTGGAGCATTCCCCGTGGAGTGTCCCTTGCTACGTGTGAGAAACATTTCTTATCCTCCCCTTAAATTAATTTAACAACGAAAATTCTACTTAAGCAAACATGTCTAAGGTGTCGAAAGTTCTCTGTGCTGATTCCTTAGATCAGGGGCGGCGTGTCACTATCCAGAAATAAAAAAAAATACCGTGTTTAAAAGGGCGGTCGTTTGTCTTTCCTTAAGCTGAGAGATACGTCCCGACCGGCCGTGGCCTGGGCCTCGAAGGCTGACAGATCCGTCTCACAACGGTCGCTCGTGTGTCCTACTTATTTATTAATCACGTTTTCCCGGTCTAATATAAACATCGACTTAGTGAGTCAAGTCAAAGGTGGTCTCATGTAGCGTCTTAGTCGGTCATGTCGGTCATGACTTAGTCAGCTCCTTTCAATATTGCCTCTAACTAGCTGGCGCCCGGGGACATCTGCCCCCTTGTCCCCCCACCCCCTTCGCTACGCCTCTGGCACACATCTCCAATGACAGAACCTTTAGAAAACGGGATACCATTGAGAGGACAGTCTCTACTATCAGAGCCAAAAGGGTGTTATCTTTTATAATATCCGCTGTATGAAAACAAATTCAGGCCCACATACATTCAGCCCACATACATACAGCCCACATACATTCAGCCCACATACTTCAGCCCACATACATTCAGCCCACATACATTCAGCCCACATACTTCAGCCCACATACATTCAGCCCACATACATTCATCCCACATACATTCAGCCCACATACATTCAGCCCACATACATTCAGCCAACATACTTCAGCCCACATACATTCAGCCCACATACATTCAGCCCACATACATTCAGCCCACATACATTCAGCCCACATACATTCAGCCCATATACATTCAGCCCACATACATTCAGCCCATATACATTCAGCCAACATACTTCAGCCCACATACATTCAGCCCACATACATTCAGCCCACATACATTCAGCCCACATACATTCAGCCCACATACATTCAGCCCACATACATTCAGCCCACATACATTCAGCCCACATACATTCAGCCCACATACATCCAGCCCACATCCATCAACCTCCACATACATTCAGCCCACATACATTCAGACCACATACATTCAGCCCACATACATTCAGCCCACATACTTCAGCCCACATACATTCAGCCCACGTACATTCAGCCCACATACATTCAGCCCACGTACATTCAGCCCACATACATTCAGCGTGAATTTGAGGTTTCATTTATCAGTGGAAAATTTTGGAGTTTTAGAGAATACCCTTTAAAATAATATTCTTGCAAGACAGAACTTGATACTTTAATGCCAGAAGCTGTTTGCAGTGAGGAGCTTAACGACCCAATGTGAAATCCAATTCTCGATTCATCGTTTTCCCTTTCCCATCGAAAGCTGTTACCTAGCTCTGTGTTGTGTACCATGGCCTTGGATCCCATGCAATATATCAGATTGAAATTAACTACACTCGGTTCATCGATTCACTTCCCTCTCGAATCTTATATACTGTGGGAGTTCAACATCTGGGTTATGGATCGTATAAAGTCTATTGCGTCAAAAGCACAACTGTATCGTTTTACTTACAGGGATCGAGTTCGTTCAATCAAATTACATAAACCTCGTGGTACTTCCGTCTGGAACCAAAGCGGAGAGAGACAACTTTTGGAAAAGAGCTTTATTTTTAGGATAAATATTTGCGTCCCCTGTAAATTACTCTACTTTGATTATTTATTTATTTTAAATGTACAAATGTCTTTTTGTACGGGTAGTACTAATATATTTATGTAATTGTCATCATCGGCTCAATTACATACTAACGCTCTAACCACACCCCCAACATATGACAAGATGCCAATCATCAAATGAAGATATTATACGACACACCCCTCGCAGCCCAGGTGCAGCAGGTACAATATTGGGATGCCTTCTATCAGCACCTTCAGATTGTCATGGAAGGAATGGTGGTCTTTAAAATCTTCGGTTCGGTATCGTGTTTGTATGACGTGCAGTCTCAAGAATTTTGGGTGAGGTTAAAAACATCCTTCCATTGATTTGAAGGGATGATAAAATTATAGTGTTACTTTTATTGTTCTGTGCTCGTGTTCAGCTCCACCTCCCTATGAACATGTCAAGCTCCTCCTCCTCTTGTCAAAATTTTGTGACGTCACGTTTTCAAAAAAAAATTACATACATTTTTTTTTAAAAATCCGAATTTTTATAATTTTGAAAAATCTTAATTCAATTAATTTTAAAAACAAAACATTAATTTGAGATCGACATTGCCTCAGGTATTGTAGGTACCATGAAACTCAGTCGGGCAGACCTTCTGCGCATATCGAAAAATGTCTCAAAAACTGTGGTGGCCATTTTTCATCCGGCTTGTGGATGACTTGGTTGTTTCGCGTCACACTTTTCTAATAATACTACATCTTAATCCATTATGGGGAAATGTTAAAGAATAAAATAAAATCTTAGTTTAGTTATGAAAATTGTATGTATGTTTTGATATTTTAGGTGTGACGTGACACTGAAGGGGGGGGGGAGGGGTAAAGAATTTGTGACACTTTGTGACAGGAGGGGAGGGCGGGTCTAAAAAAAAGTCATTTTTTGCGTGACATAGTTTGCTAACGACCCCTTAATTATTTTTTTTTTCAAATCATTTCCTTCAGACTGACGTTATAGAGTCTTACGGAACATGATACATGGCTGTCACGGAATTAACGCTTGTTGACAAGACAACAGCCGTTGACAATGAAGGTGTGGACAGGTAAACAAGACACGACTCGCGATCGAACGTGAGTACCATCCCAAACATTTCCACAAAAAAAAAAAAAAACAGAAGTTGCGCAAATTCAATCCAGCGGCACAAATAAATAAATAGAAAACACCCACTTACAGACTCCACAAATAGGAGAACAGTAATATTAGTTATTTAAGAAGTATTCTGATGATTGATTTAATTCCCATACTGTAGCTGTGGCCCACCCCACTTTGAACAAAATAAAAAAAAATTAACAGCACCAACTCCGCCCAGCCGTCCGGTCAAAACAACAACAACAATTGACTTATTCTTTGTAATTGTAGTATACCATTTTAAGAGTCTCAACAAAGTGGACCAAAGTTTAAACATCCAAAATGAAAACAGGGGAAAATGCAGACAGTGAAATCTCAAGAAGAGATTTACCACAGGAAAAAAAAAAAAAAAGGAGAAAAAAAAAAAAAGAAAAAAAAAAACAATAAAACTCACCTGTTTGAGAATCCACGAAACAAACTTTCCTCAACGACAGATGTTGGAGGTGACGTCGCGGTGATAAGCCAGCGTGCTAGACAAAATTTAAACCCAACAAAAAAATTGTCCTAATGATGTCCTGAATGTCCTCTGTGACGGGCGACTTTTCTAAATGTCACTTTCGGGGGAGCTCGATGTCAGATGTCATCGTGAGTACAACTGGTGAAATAAATTGGACAGGAAGATAACAGAAATGAAAGCGGTTCCTTTTTCTTCTGAATAGGGATTTAAGTTTGAAATTCGGAGTAAAGTGATTTAAAATTAAATCTAAACTTGTAGACTTCAAAGAGATGGAAACGGTGGTTTCATAAATTATAATGATTTAGGAAATCTAAATGTTGAATCATCTTTCATTGTTGCTTTTTTTTTTAAAAGTTTTTAGTTTTTCTCATGTGAAACCCATTTGCTATGTATTTTTTAAAGAATCTTGAATGGATCATGAAAAAAGCAGCTAGGATGGAGACCAAAAAAAATGTCAATCAATTAGTTATCGCCTTCAGTCCTGGATCAGTAACGCATTTCATAGACATTTAATTTTAGGGCTAACTACAGTAATTCCAGATAATCGTGCGCATTAACGGATTAGAGATCAATGAGGCAGACCAGCGGTCACCTTACCGAAGCTGTGAGCAGACTACCAAAAAGCGCGCACAACCGGGCAGTTTTAATAGACCCCGTGGTCACAGATCCGCCCACCTCTTGTTTGACCAGCCAGTGAGCTTGGCACTGCTGATGTTCTGCCACGCGCGAAATCTCCTCACCAGATGGTCGATTGGGTTCGGGTGTAATGAGATGAGGGAAGCGGGGAGGGGTGGCGGGATATCGGGGTTGGGGGGGATGGGTGCAGGCTGAGATTTTGTTGTGAAGGTGGAAGATGGCGTGAGATGTATGTGGAGGTGAGGGTGTCGGTTAGGATGTTTGGTGGAGGTGTGAAATGGCTACGATTTTTTTTCATGCCCGAGGGGGGGGGGGCGGAATATGATCTTTTGTGGAGGTTGTGTGATGGATGATTTATTTTATTTTTTTTGGTGGAGGTGTGAAATGGCTACGATTTTTTTTCATGCCCGAGGGGGGGGGGGGCGGAATATGATCTTTTGTGGGGGTTGTGTGATGGATGAATTATTTTATTTTTTTGTAGGATGGATAACGTGGATGATGCAATTGTTGGCGAGAAAAAACACCAAAATTATGCAGTGCTAAGTTTCACGGCAAGGTTAAACTTTAAGATGTGGTCGACAGTTCAAAGAGTCTCCGCTTGTACCAGATTTTTTTTCTTTTTTTTTTTTAAACGAATCAAAGAAAACGAGGGAGTGTAGTTTCATTGGTGTAGTTACCAGTGCCATCTCAGCACGAGGGGGGGGGGGCGCACATATTTATCTTAAAATGGACAGTACTAAAAACTGTGCCACTGGTTTACAACCGATCAAGATGATACTCAAAAAGGAATAGAGCTTTGCTATTTGAAGAAAAAAAACTTACTCCGTGTTGTAGGAAGAATTACAAGAGTGTTCTGTTGCGCACTGCTGTCGGTAGGGAGAAATTAATCTCCTATTTACACGTATGTCTCGTTCCAAAACAGTGCCGTAACAATACGATACCAAATGATCAAAACAATAACGGAGAACACGATGCTCGAAACAGGGCTGATTACAATCAATAAGTTTTTTTTAAGATAATAATAAAGTACAAACGTCAAAAAGAAATATAATTTTTTTTTAAACTAATAACTTACAGTATATTGTGTGGCTGGTACCAGTACAATGTCGAAAAACACATGCGCAAAAAGGGTACAATTAATGAAAGGAAGCCGACTGTAAACAAAGCACCCACACGTTCCAAAATAACTCTCTCTCTCGCTGTCTATCTCCCCTGCAGTCTGCTGTGTCATTCAACCAGTCGCCGTATTTATAGACTATTCCAAAAAAATTCGAGGTCAAAATGCGCATTGTTAAGTAACTCAAACATTCTACAATTTTCTACCGCATTCGATTCTAGAAACAGGCGATAGATTGGTTTGTGGTAAAGAAGATCAAAGGGAGTAAGCCACGCCCAATACTAACGCAGGCAAATTGGGGTCAGCTTAAGGTCGTTCACCAGAAAAAGATTAAATGAGTGTAAAATAGAACGCCTATATATAACTTAAATATAACAGTTTGACCACGTTAAAGTTAAATTAAATTAAACTCATCGAATATATACATATACAAATATCTTGAAAGAATTTGAATGAATGTGTTGTCATCGGTAATGAGTCTATTTGCCACGTTTCAGCTCGATAGGTTGACGGGAAGTGTGTCAATAAGCCGTCTGAAGATTTCGCCAGTCACCCAGACAGCCCGCCACCAACGAACACAAGCGAAGGTGATGTAAAGGATTTTAAAATAGAATGGCGGCTGAATTCATCAATTCTATTTGTATGGGTCACATTTTCATCCTTCGACTTTTCCAAGAAAAGTCCCTCGGCCCATCATGCCTCACAATTACAGCTTGATCTACCAGAATAAAATAATGTAATTTCTCTCACCTTATCTTTCTCTCTATCCTTCTCTTTGTCTTCACGCTCCTCTATCTCTTTCTGTTTTGTGTTCCTCTCCCACTCGGCAAACTAAGCTCCTTTTTCCCTTTCTCTGTCTCTCTCCTTTATCCTTCTCTCTCTCTTCTCTCTTTCTATTACTCTTTTCCCCCTCTTTCTTCATGCCTCCCCTCCCTTTTCTCTCTTGCAAACCTTCTTTTCTCTCTTCCATTTTTATACCTTACGTCCCTCTACCCTATCTACCTCTCTTTTCCTCTCTCTCTCTCTTCATGATTCCCTATTCACTCCCTCTTTGAACCTCCCTCCCCATCCCCTTACTATATAATGTCTCTCGCACTCTGCTCCCTCTGTTATCTCTCTTCCTTCCACTTCTTTCTCTAAATCTCTCTCCCTAACTTTATATATATAAATATATATTCTATCTTTCTCTTTTCATCTCTCTCTCTCTCTCTCTCTCTCTCATTCTCTCCCCTCTCTATCTGCTACACACACAAACACTTTCGTACGCATCGCACTATACCCCATCATTCAGTAAGGAACATTGATAGGTTTAAAGTTTCCACGTAATTAATTAATTGGCTCCCACTGACTACACATTAGTACTAATATCTGACTAGCGCTGATGGCTTTAAGGATGATTGCTGGAAATCGAAACGACGGCTGGTGTAGTCTTATTTCCGTATTTGGAATTCCCGTAGAGATCTGTGGAAGGGTTTTTTGCGGTAGGGAGTGTCGTGTACTATAGCGGTCTGGTGAGACAGTTGTACTTTAGAGTCATGTGCTTCACAGAGGTCTGGTGAGACAGTTGTACTTTAGAGTCATGTGCTCCACGGAGGTCTGGTGAGGTTCTTGTACTTTAGAGTCATGTGCTCCACAGAGGTCTGGTGAGACAGTTGTACTTTAGAGTCATGTGCTCCACGGAGGTCTGGTGAGGTTCTTGTACTTTAGAGTCATGTGCTCCACAGAGGTCTGGTGAGACAGTTGTACTTTAGAGTCATGTGCTCCACGGAGGTCTGGTGAGGTTCTTGTACTTTAGAGTCATGTGCTCCACAGAGGTCTGGTGAGACAGTTGTACTTTAGAGTCATGTGCTCCACGGAGGTCTGGTGAGGTTCTTGTACTTTAGAGTCATGTGCTCCACAGAGGTCTGGTGAGACAGTTGTACTTTAGAGTCATGTGCTCCACGGAGGTCTGGTGAGGTTCTTGTACTTTAGAGTCATGTGCTCTGAAGAGATCTGGTAAGGTTCTTATACTTTAGAGTGAGATGCTCGACAGAGGTCTGGTGAGGCTATTGTACTTTAGAATGATGTGCTCTTACAGAGGTCTGGTGAGGCTATTGTACTTTAGAATGATGTGCTCTTACAGAGGTCTGATGAGGCTTTTGTACTTTAGAGCGATGTGCTCTACAGGGTCTGGTGAGGCTCTTGTACTTCAGAGGGATTTGCTCTACAGAGGCGTGTTGAGGCTCTTGCACTTTAGAGAGAGATGCTCTACAGAGGCATGGTGAGGCTCTTGTACTTTAGATTGCGGTGCTCTACAGAAGCCTCCTCGAGAAGTACAGTGTACTGTAGTTATTTTGGCTGTTACAAAGCCTATCCGAGCATTAGATTCGGGAATTTGGTGAGATAAGGGTTATCATGACATTCGACAAAATGTAACGATTGAAACAAAATGAGGTCTTTTAAACATAAATGATTCCAGACGAACGCGACGGAACTTTTTGATGGGCGTAGGGAAAAGAAAACTACAGATGAGTGTTCAAGTGGATGTCTTAATCGATGGAATAATGGATGGGCACATAAAGCCATGGATACCTGCAAATAAGTGTGGATCGTGTGGCATTGACACTACAGAGCGGGTAGATAGAACGAGGGAATTGTGGATCGTGTGCGAACGAGGGAATTGTGGCTCGTGTGTGAACGAGGGAATTGTGGCTCGTGTGCGAACGAGGGAATCGTGGCTCGTGTGCGAACGAGGGAATTGTAACTCGTGTGCGAACGAGGGAATTGTGGATCGTGTGCGAACGAGTGAATTGTGGATCGTGTGCGAACGAGTGAATTGTGGATCGTGTGCGAACGAGTGACAAAGATCCTGACCGGTGACTTACATTAACTAAATGCCGCCTGGGTTAAACTTTCAAAATTGCGCCACCACCCCCCTTTTGCAACATCCCAAAAGGGCTACCGGGGCTGTCACCACTCCCCCCCCCCTGTAATAAAGCGGTGTGTGTCATTAAAAATTAAACAACCCATAAAAACAAAGATAAATCCTTTATAAAATGTAATATTACGCAATGTGTGTGAGAGGGTGGGGGGTGTGGAGGGAAGAGGCTGACAAGACATGCTTTCAAATAACTCACTTTATAAGAATTCCAATTAANAGCCCTGCAAACACCATTATTTTTTTTCCCGCCCCCCCCCCCCCTGAACTATATTAATGCTGGTTGTTAAAGCTCGCCAACAATTGGGGTCAGCAATGCGTGAACTTCCTATCTACTAAAAAGTTACTTGACAGAACATGAACTCACGTAGCGCTCCTGCTAGAACATAACATTAACAACGCCATTTCCCCATACCCCCACAATACGTCACACGATACAAAGCATCTAGATAAAGGTACGAAATTAATCTCAGTACCAAATACGCTGACTATGATGAAGACAGCTTGTTAGGAAGCGGCCGGGAATGGAAGCAGTCATACCAGAAGCGTAATATATATAAGAGATTCTAAAGACCCACCTGCTGTTACATCGCAGATTTATTTCACCAACTATTTCAAAAAAACAAAAGAAAATAATACGCACGATACGCACTTGCGATTCTTTTTTTAAAAGAATCTCATTTAGCGCAGTTATCGGGAATTTTATTTCGCGACATCAGTAGCATTATATTTCCTTCACGTTTCCCTTGAAAAAAGGCTGATTTTTTTTTTTTTGGGGGGGGGGGGGGGGGGAGCGGGTTTGTTCTTGGGCTTAAAATTTGACAGAATGTGTTCTCATTGGCAACGAGTCTATGTGCCAAGTTTCAGCTCGATAGATTGACGGGACGTGGATCAGTCAGCTGTCCGAAGATTTAGCCAGCCAGCCACCCCACGAACACAATCGAAGTCAATGTAAAGGATTTAATGTTTGTGTAATATAAAGATCACAACTTTTCTCGCGAATATATTCCCGGTTTTTGTTTTTTTTACCCTTTCGTTTTTGTCGATGCAGTTTTTAATCACAACCTTTCGCTTGCGTAGTGGTCGATTGTTCCTATTGTTAACTTGAACGTATTCGATTACCTTGTTTGCACCACAGAGCCTCGGTGTTGACACTTGTAATTAACGGGTTTTTGCTGGGACTCGATGATGGCGATACCCGCAGATGAGTTGCACGAAACACAAGACAGCGAGACATTTCATCTTTTGGCTGGTTTCTGGAGTGTATTCTTTTTTTAAAGCGAGCCTCTTCCGTGAATTAAGAGATGCGCAATCTTTGAGCGGTCTAAAAACCTTGCAGGTCGGTATGACTCTTGAGGATCTGAACGTAGGGGCTGCTGGACTAATCGTGGGACGTACTGAAGGTTGGAGATATTTTTTGGTAGGGGCCGAATGCGGAAAAATAAACTCAATGATAGGGAGACAGTTCTTGAATTACTATCCGATCCATTAGCATTTACAAGTAACTGCGCACTGATTTCTCCTTATTAAATGTTCCCTTATTTCTATATATATATATATAGATGTGGACAGTGCGCAGCAGACATGCTAGACAGATAAACCATCTCCATCTACACTGTCTATGTAAATCACGCATGGGATGACAGGGCAAAGTCCCTAATGCAGAGGTCCTAAAGAGGGATGATTTTTAACAGAATCCACACGCTCCTACAAGAAGCCAGATGGGCCGGACATGTTACCAGAATACCAGACAGCAGACTCTCCAAACAATGTTCGGTGAACTCTCCAGTGGGAGACACTCAGCTGGTGGATAGAAAAAAAAAAAAAACTCTTCAAATACAGTCTTAAAGCTTCACTAAAATTGATAGACATTGACCTTGATTCGTAGGGGACACTTGGAATGGCCCGTGCAACCTGACGTGGCAGACTCACTGTCGGAGCACAAATGCTCAGAGAATAAGCGCACCGCTCCCGTGAAATGAACGCGCACGGCAAGGTAAGGAAGACTCGACTCAAACCCTAATATAGGGCCTTAAACAACGTGTGCCCCAGGCGCGGGGGGGGGGGGGGTGAAACTTTCCAGGCACATGTAGGACCGGCAGGCCATCTGCGTGCCACTGATGTAAATATGGCCTTGGTCATCTTGGATTGTACCGTCAGGTTTATACGGTATTTTATTTTTGGCCAGAAAGAAGTTCAGCCTCAGAAAATCTGGCCATCATTAGGTCACAAGAGCATTAACAACTCGGATCTGACGACCTTTTCCCATCACCACCAGCAGACAACCAGTGAAATAAATCGCTTCACTCGTAGTCTCGTTATGATGCGGTCGTAAACATTGAAAAGCAGGTCACCATCCCCACCCACCCCTCCACCCCTTTTTCAAGAAATCGTCTGTTATTGATTGGAGTTTTTTTTTTTTATTTTGCCCATCACTTCACAATTAGACTCCCGGGGAAATTATCTCAGGACACAACTTGCATTGTTTCTATAAGAATGCGTTATTTCTGCTTATCAACAGTGGCATAATGACCCCCCCCCCCCGGGGGGCTGAAGGAGGAATATCGACGCATATCTTAAAAGGAAAAAATGTCGGCGGTTGACCGAAAAGTATCTATTCTGGAGTGGTCAAGGTAAAATAATTCATGTCTGAAGTAATTTGATAGCTGTGACTGGTGGTTCAGTGATATAACATCAAAGCTGTAAGTGTTCCAGGAAAGGTACCCTTAGCTTGGGATGCTCTTAACCATGTGGACTTCGCACCCCTTACGTATTATATATCGCTTGTCTCGCACCCACTACGAATATTAAAATGTGGAAATAATGGACGTCTCATTAATTTATTGAATGGCTAAGGCAATTTTAAGAACATATAAAATTAACTTGAGAATTTAAATTCTAACATAATGGAAAATAAAGTAATAAAATATATTTTTTTTTTAATTTATATGTTAAGCTTTTTATATCATAATTTTAAAAGCTAGTGTCTCGTCTTTTGTTGATTCCCCTTGCTTCGCATCCCTTCATATGCCTTCTAACCCTCAAAGTTGGAGGAACCGTGTCCTGCGTTGACCTACCCACCTTGACTGATGGCGTCGCCTTGGCATCCACACCACAGTGCTCCATCGGAGCGCGTCCCCCTTTTCTAGACACACGTTGTCTTTCTTAGGACGCTCCGCTCTGGCTATACTCCCTCAACCACACCCACTCGACCAGCGCACATCTTCCTTCCTCCGTCACACGCTGACGGCTCATCAAAGAGGCTGATGTCTGCATTTGTGCTATCACGCATGGACTATTGCAATGCTCTTATGGTGGGTCTTCCAGCTACGCTCCTGGATAAAATTCAAATAGCACAGAATAATGCGGCTCGCATTGTTCTCCGCAAACGCAAGTTTGACCATGCAAAAACACTTCTGAGAGAGCTGCACTGGCTGCCAGTGCGTGCTCGCATGGAGTACAAAATCGCAACTTTGTGCTACCGCTGCTTACATGACCTGGCGCCGTCCTATCTGAAAGAGCTGCTGACGCCTTATGTACCCACTAGAGAGCTCCGCTCATCCGATAGTGGCAAACTCTCGACACCACGTGTTTGCCTTGAGACTTACGGAAAGCGCACTTTCGCATTTGCTGGTCCACTAATTTGGAACGCCCTTCCTGTCAATCTCAGAAACAACCAGACACTGGAGTCCTTTAAAACCGATTTAAAGACACATCTATTTCGCAAACACCTTCTGGGATGATTGTCAACATTATTTTCCAGTTAATGCATAATGGCTGTGTTGCTTATGGTTGAAATGGCTAGAAAGACTTTGCCATTGTATGCTTGTACTTAGTTTTTGTCGTGTTGCGTTTGCTTTAAATGTGGTAAACTATAGATTTGTTTTTTGTTGACTTTGTACCGCGCTTCGAGCCTTTGGGGATGAAGCGTGTTTTTAAAATGAACTTTATTATTATTATTATTATTGTATACAGCTCATCTCATCCGTTTTGTTATTCAATGACAGCATTGCCTGTGTGAAGTTCAATGGCGTCCCGGACATTCGCCATCACTGGGAGGACAAGACAACGAGGGGAGAGTGGATATTTTTTTACTGGCTGTTTTGTCCAGATTTGGGACCCCCTAAATAAATGATTCTAAAAAAACAAAACCGATTGTCATTACTTGATTTAAGACAGTGATTGGAGACGGCGGTGAAATCGAAATTATTATTTTTTCAAACTGCAGTGAGGTTCATTACAATGGATTTTGCACTGACCGGATAAAATGTCCGTTAATGTGCTCACTTAAGAGAAATTATAAGAAATGACGTCATTAAAAAATAATTATCAACGATAACCGATGATTTCTCAATGATGTCATATATCATTGTCAGCTTGGCATTTTAGGTGCAGTGCATTAAGTCACAGTGACATGTCCAGTGTATGTGATTGATTGAGTCACAATGACATGACCTGTGTATTTGATTGCTTGAGTCACAATGACATGTCCCTTATATTTGATTGATTGAATCACAATGACCTGGCGACCTGGCTGACTTCATTTATTCAGACCTACCTTCCCTGACAGTCTATCCCTTATAGTGGGATTGGTCGGTTAACTTCGGTGAATCCCTATCATAGCACAGCATCACATCAGAGGGAGGGTTTTAATAATAATGTCAAAGCCACACCAAAAGTACAGCCGCGCCCCCAATGTAAACACACCCACAGTTAATTCACGCCACAATACAGACACGCCCACAATACAGTCACGCCTACAGTACATTCACGCCCACAGTACAGCCAAGCCCCCAGTAAGTTACACACACAGTACAGCCACGCCCTCGGTACTGCCACGCCCGCAGTACACCCACGCCCCCGGTACTGCCACGCCCGAGTACATCCACGATCACGGTACAGCCACACCTGCAGTACACCCACGCCCACGGTAAAGCCACACCCGCAGTACACCTACGCCCTCGGTACTGCCACGCCCACAGTGCACCCACGCCCTCGGTACTGCCACGCCCACAGTGCAGCCACGCCCACGCGTAAGACACGCAAGTATCGCAAAGGAGGTGCCTAGTAAACGTGTTCAAACATCATCAGCTGAGAAATGAATTACGCGCTATTAGAGGCCAAGCAAACCAATTGCATGTCATCTAGCCGGCTATGTGTACAGTAATATCAATACTATCAAGATGGCTAAAAGATCAATGTCTGTATCACGCATGGGCGCCCGCAGGGAGGGCAAGGGGGGGGGGCACTTGCCCCCCCCCCCTGGATTGATTGCATAATAAAATTTTAGACAAAAACAGACAAAAAATGTATTAAAGTAAAGAGAAAATAAAGAGAAAGTAACTAAGCTGTATCACGCATGGGCGCCCGAAGGGAGGGCAAGGGGGGGGGGCACTTGCCCCCCCCCCCTGGATTGATTGCATAATAAAATTTTAGACAAAAACAGACAAAAAATGTATTAAAGTAAAGAGAAAATAAAGAGAAAGTAACTAAGCTGATGTCCTGTCCGTTCGTTCACCATACAAATACGCTACAGTAAATTAAAACTACATTAAAACAATACTAACAAATTTCCCCCTTCCCTAGAAAGTTAATCAATTTATTTGCCCCCCCCCCCTTAGAAAGTTTTCTGCGGCGCCCTTGGTACAGCGTGAGGGTTTATATCTACAATAAGATCAATATATTTGTGTTTTACATAATCAGGTCTACGGCTCTAGAGATCTGTAGTTGTTTCTTTAATTAAATGTACCTTTAATCTCGTTAAACGTATGTGTGGCGCGTGCCACAAGCCTCGAGCGATAGGACTTAGGACGTAAGTTTGAGAGCCGCTTTGCGAAAGTTACCTAATGTGTGGACAACATCGGCGTTATCTTACAATGAGTTGAAATATTTCATTCAGCCTGTTCTTATGTCATCAAACCAACCAAAGAAACAAAAAGTGTTATCGTTTAATGATGAAGACACTTTGTACAACCGGGTATCCAAGAAAATTGTTCCAAATTCCTTTTTTGACGTCACACTGATCCAGGGGTCTAAGGAAGAGGGGGGAGGGGGGCGCGGAGGGAGTGTTCTGCCCCGGCCAGCACCATTTTTTTTCTTTAACGAGTGATGGTGGTATTACAGGAAACCTGCGGAACTATTTTTTGTGTGTATCAAACGGGGGGGGGGGGTGGGGTGTGGGGCGAAAATCTTGGTCCGCCCCGGCGACCATTAATCCTAGCTACACCCCTGCATTGGTGTCACTCGAAGTCTGCTTTAGAAAGAAATCGCACCGCAGGAGTCACACACGCAAAAATAAAGGTTTCCATTGTTTTTTTTTTTTGTTTTGTTTTTTTTCCTGACTCCATCTTATATTTATGTCCTGCTTTATGTCGGTCTCCTGTTCCATCCCAACCAGTTCGACCCCGACGTCGTGAACCCGACTCGACGACTCCGATCCCGCGTCTCTAGTTATGTCATAGAACCGTATCCCTCAATAATATTACCAGTCATTATCCCCACTGTTACCACTCATTGTACACGCTAACCCATAAGTTATGTCAATATATTCTACAATCAGAGCGACATTAAGTTAAAAAAAATTACATATATATATTCAGTTTCGTTCGTTTAAAAAGAAATCACATGGATAGAATCGATGCTTCGCGCCTAGCCTCGAAATTAGAATAAATTGTTTGAATATTTGGACAAGCTGAATGACATCTGCGAAGAGAAGATTGATAGAGGATATGAGTGAATATTGATGGCACTGTGAGATGTTTTAACACTGAATGGTTGAATGTCTCTGTGATTTTTGTTCTTGCATAGACATTGGGTGTGTGTGTGTGTGTGTGTGTGCGTGCGTGCGTGTGTGTGTGTGTGTGCGCGCGCGTGTTTGTGTGTGTGGGTGTGTCAGGGTGGTATATTATTCGGTTCAAGATTTACCCTTGCATTAGAAGGAGTCATAGATTGTAGTGGGAGTGGTAGATGGTAATAGAGGGAGTGGTAATGTGTAGAAGAGTGAGTGGTCGATTTCCTAAAATGGATTGGTAGATTGTGGAAGAGCGGGTGGTAGATGTTGTTCACGTTCAGATGTGGTGTTGTGAATGGTCAGATTTGGTGTTGTGAATGGTCAGATATGCTGTTGTGAAAGGTCAGATATGCTGTTGTGAATGGTCAGATATGGTGTTGTGAATGGTCAAATATGGTGTTGTGAATGGTCAGATTATGGTGTTGTGAATGGTCAGATATGGTGTTGTGAATGGTGAGATATGCTGTTGTGAATGGTCAGATATGCTGTTGGAATGGTCAGATATGCTGTTGTGAATGGTCAGATATGGTGTTGTGAATGGTCAGATTATGGTGTTGTGAATGGTCAGATATGGTGTTGTGAAAGGTCAGATATGCTGTTGTGAATGGTCAGATGTGGTGTTGTGAATGGTCAGATGTGGTGTTGTGAATGGTCACATATGCTGTTGTGAATGGTCAGATGTGGTGTTGTGAATGGTGAGATATGCTATTGTAAATGGTCAGATATGCTGTTGGAATGGTCAGATATGCTGTTGTGAATGGTCAGATATGGTGTTGTGAATGGTCAGATTATGGTGTTGTGAATGGTCAGATATGGTGTTGTGAAAGGTCAGATATGATGTTGTGAATGCTCAGATGTGGTGTTGTGAATGGTCAGATGTGGTGTTGTGAATGGTCACATATGCTGTTGTGAATGGTCAGATGTGGTGTTGTGAATGGTCACATATGCTGTTGTGAATGGTCAGATGTGGTGTTGTGAATGGTCAGATGTGGTGTTGTGAATGGTCAGATGTGGTGTTGTGAATGGTCAGATATGGTGCTGTGAATGGTCGGATATGGTGTTTTCAATGGTCAGATATGATGTTGTCAATGGTCAGATATGGTGTTGTCAATGGTCAGATATGATGTTGTCAATGGTCAGATGTGGTGTTGTCAATGTTCAGATATGGTGTTGTCAATGTTCAGATATGGTGTTGTAAATGTTCAGATATGGTGTTGTCAATGTTCAGATATGGTGTTGTCAATGTTCACATATGCTGTTGTGAATGGTCAGATATGCTGTTGTCAATGTTCAGAAACGTTGTTGTCAACGTTAAATAATCGCGTGATGTCCTGTTTTAGAGCATGCGTGCTAGACCGAATGATAGGTTTTCTTCAACGGCATTACTCACTTCCGGCACTAAGTAGTCGCCGGCATCAGTCATGGATCGGGTCAGGCCTGCAAAGTGTGTTATGACTTGGTCACCTTGATCACGCAGTTCAGTCATGGATCGGGTCAGGCCAGCACCGTGTGTTATGACTTGGTCATCTTGATCACGCAGTTCAGTCATGGATCGGGTCAGGCCAGCACCGTGTGTTACGACTTGGTCACCTTGATCACACAGTTCAGTCATGGATCGGGTCAGGCCAGCACCGCAGCGGCGTAGCGAGGGTGTTTGGCGCCCGGGGACAAGATCCATTTTTAGCGCCCCTTTTTCTTTGTTTCAACTCTCAAACCCATTATTTTCATCTATAAAATAATATCAAAGCACATTTTGGCGCCCCTAACTAGCTGGCGCCCGGGGACATCTGTCCCCCCCTTCCCCCACCACGCTACGCCTCTGCAGCACCGTGTGTTATGACTTGGTCACCTTGATCACGCAGTTCAGTCATGGATCGGGTCAGGCCAGCACCGTGTGTTATGACTTGGCCATCTTGATCTTGCAGTGTATCATAAGTAAGGAAAAATTTTAGCATCGGTTGGGGGGGGGGGATGGAAAACAACATTCTACTCCAGTGCATTGGATACATATCGCTATATTCAGAGGCGAATCAAAGGAAGTACCNCATAAGTAAGGAAAAATTTTGGCATCGGTGGGGGGGGGGGGATGGAAAACAACATTCTACTCCAGTGCATTGGATACATATCGCTATAGTCAGAGGCGAATCAAAGGAAGTACCCAGACCTCCCCCACCACACAAACACACATTTTTTTTTTTAAATAAAAGAAACTCTCAGTAATATATAGCAAAAGAAATCAATAAATGTACGTGGTTCAAGCCCGGGTGCAAGTGTGATAGACGGGAGGTGGAGGCCGACCGTATTTTATCAATGCACGATGATGAATGAATGGACGTGAAACCTTACCTGTAATGGCCATCTTTCTTCTTTCATCGATTTTTTTTTTATTTTTGAAACCTGGACCCGTCAATGTTAACTGAACATGTCAAAACTGATGTCAGTGGTCAGTTATGTCAGTGGTCAGTTATGTCAGTGGTCCTTTTTTAGTGGTCAGTGGTCCGTTATGTCAGTGGTCAATTATGTCAGTGATCCTTTATTTCGGTGGTCCCTTATATCAATGTCAGTGGTCAGTTATGTCAGTGGTCAGTTATGTCAGTGGTCCGTTATGTCAGTGGTCCGTTATGTCAGTGGTCAGTAATCCGTTATGTCAGTGTTCCTATATGTCAGTAGTCCGTTATGGCAGTGGTCCGCTAGGCCAGTGGACAGTTATGTCAGTGGTCCGTTATGTGTATGGTCAGTTAGGCCAGTGGTCAGTTATGTCAGTGGTCCGTTGTGTTAGTGGTCCTTTATGTCAGTGAGCCGTTATGTCAGTGATTTGTTATGTCAGTGATCCGTTATGTCAGTAATCCCTTATGTCAGTGGTCCGTTATGTCAGTGGTCCCTTGTGTCAGTGATCCGTTATGTCAGTAGTCCCTTATGTCAGTGATCCGCTATGTCAGAGGTCCATTATTTCTCGCCGAGTCTAATCCAACGCATACTCAACTTGTTGGGGGTAACTTTTGTATGAGTGCCTCCGTCCCACCCGTGGACGTACAGACAAAGATTCAACTACTCGCCACAGATCCATTCGCTACTTTCTCAACACCAGGGTCGTGCGTATCGGAGGCTGAGGTGCCCCCCCCCCCAACCATCCCGGGTGCGCAGATCATAGGGGCGCCAAAACTGTCTTTTTACTATATATGACCTCAATAGTGAAGTAAATAATAACTTTCAAAGATGGTCAAGGATGGCCGGGGGGGGGGCGGGAGGGGGCAAAAATCGTTTATCATTACTGGTCTGACTCCGGGCGGCACTTTGCTCTATATTTTGAGTGGCGCCATTACAAGGTTTCGCCCCGGTTTTACTCAGCAGGGCCATGCACAGCGCCGAACCAAGCCATCATTCAGATTTCAACCCCCCCCCCCCCCCCCCCCCAAAACCAATGACTACTACAAATGTTATTCCAACAAAAAAGTTTCTTCCACATATGGTCTGAACGCTTCCTTCCACCCCACGCCATCGATTCAAACACCAGCCTTGAGAAAAAAAGACTATTTTTCTAATGGGGGGACAATGAAATCCCTCACAGACTTGTAGTTGGCTTTGCATATCAAAGTTGGTCTCCGTCTATTTGCATTAAAATGGTTTATAGATTTTCACCATCGCCAACTCAAAAAGTAATTTTTAAAAACTATGTCGTCGCTGTAGACATTGGATTCTGTCATAGATCAATCTTGTAGATAGTGGTGGAGAGGGGTGGGAGGAGACAACAAACGGCTACTGGTGGGTGTGGTGTTTTGGTTGGGGTGAGTTGATCATGGGCGTGGTGTGGGTGTTAGCCTTGGTTGGATTTATGATGGGCGTGGAGTGGGTGTTAGCCTTGGTTGGATTTATGATGGGCGTGGTGTGGGTGTTAGCTATGGGTGGATTTATGATTGGCGTGGTGTGGGTGTTGGCCTTGGTTGGATTTATGATGGGTGTGGTGTGGGTGTTAGCCTTGGTTGGATTTATGATGGGCGTGGTGTGGCTGTTAGCCTTGGTTGGATTTATGATGGGCGTGGTGTGGATGTTAGCTCTGGGTGGATTTATGATGGGCGTGGTGTGGATGTTAGCTCTGGGTGGATTTATCACGGGTGGGGTGTTTATTTTGGGTGTATTGAGAGTAAAACGTGCTTGTAATTTCGATTTTATAATCGTGTTTATTGGAATAAGAAAGCTGCTGTCATTTTTTTCCCCCTCTCGTCAGTCTAAAGGTTTCAGTTTGACATTGCACGCGAAGGGTTCTCACACTCTGTCATGCATTAGCCCGAAAAGACGTAAAACTGCTGTTCACGTTCTAGTGCACAGAGTGACATAATTATTGCCACTTATAGAGAGAGGCCCATTTTATCTCCCTCTCCTGTAACCTATAATCATATAGAAACAAAAGGTCACAGGAAAAAATTCCCAAGAAAAAAGTCACCCCCCCCCCCCCCCAAAAAAAAAAAAAAAAAAAAAAAAAAAAAAAAAAAAAAAAAAAAATTATAAAAAAAAAAAAAAGACACAAAAAAAAAATACCCAAAAAAAAATCCCCCCCCCCCCCCCCCCCCAAAAAAAAAAAAAGTTACAGGGAAAAAAGTCACAGAAAAAAGTTTTTTTTAAAAAAAAGCTTCATATCAACTCCTAAGTTTTATTGTTTCTAGTGTCCATATATATGTTTATATGTTTATTGAATGGAAGAAAGAAAATAGCAGTAGCTCATTTGGAGCGTGTTTGGATTCTCGTTTGGGATGAAATAAGTGGTGTCTTATCGATACTAGAGACACACTACAGACACACATTAATAATTCACACATTTAATAATATGATTTATTATTGCTCAATTATACATGCGTGTGAGTCTGTTATATGTATAGTCTATACAAATTATAATCAGACATTTAATGGTATGCTTCATTCACAACCATTTACATTGTCATGCATGAAGCCAATAAACACGAATGTTACAGGTTGAATAACAAGAAATGGTGGCAAGCGATTGGTCCATTAGACTCTCGCGTCTGATGTCATCAACACATCTCATATATTAGAAGAAAAATGGAAGGCAGGGGACATTGCATCATAATGTTTATTTACTTATTAGTTTACTCTATTCAGAGAATGCATTAAGGGCCTCTGTGCGGTCAATGGTAATGATGAGGAAGGGGGCCCAATGTGGTCAATGCGGTCAATATGGTCATTGCGGTCAATGCGGTCAATGTGGTCAATGTGGTCAATGCGATCAATGCGGTCAATGCGATCAATGCGGTCAATGTGGTCAATGCGGCTTTGTATTTGGATAGAAATATATTTTTTTACAAATCTTTTTCCCCCATCTTGTCAGACTTTACCAAGGTGCCCACCCCCCCTTGCTGTTGTTCTATGACATACCTGTAATCACACTAAACTCATGATTGTCACCAAGGGAGTGTGGTCGGACCGAAAGGTATACAAATTCATTAGTTCCCCAATCTGGTCAGGATTTATTTATGATATCTGATGGCTGATTTTTTTTTCTGTGACTTTTTTATCCTAGCTGAAATTAATTCCCGTAAAGTAAAACTTTTTTAAAAAAAATTTTTGTTACTCAATGCGCTTGTTACTACAGCTTTAACTATCATGTGTATCAATGCTTTTATATTTTTTAGTGGCCTTTTATTGGAGCTTCATCGTGGATTACTTGGAAAGTCACAGAATGGATTAAGTCAGTGGTTCTCAACCTGTGGGTCACCACCCCTTTGGAGGTCGAACGACCCTTACACATGGGTCGCCTAAGACCATCGGAAAACAAATATTTATGAAGTAGCAACGAAAATAAGTTAATGGATCGTGGGGTGAAGGGTCACCACAACATCAGGAACTGGATTAAAGGGTCGCGACATTAGAGAACCGCTGAATTGGGCTTTTTTTTTTTTTTATTTAAAATTAATATACATTAGAATGAGCTAGGCTGACCAAAACGCCAAAGAAACGAAAGGATTTAAATACTTTGGGATTCTCAAAAACGATTACAGTTATTTTCTATTTATTTAACGTAACAACTAAGGAACTGTCTTAAGCATTTTATATGCGTTTGGAATTTATGGGGGGCGGGGGGGGGGGCGGGATAATTATGATCAAAGAATTCCACCGTAATCACATTTATCGGGAAACCCAACCATCTGTTGTGTTTAGTGCGTTTTTTGAGCGTTGTTAATATTGCCAGTCCAGATAAAATTAAAAATACATTTGTTCTAAATAAACACGCAAATGCCGTCATAGCCCGAATCGCCTATTTTTAGCCAAAAGTCTTAAGTTTCTTTGATTTAATAACTACGTGTTATAAAACAGTTAATGTATTTTACCCTTTCTTAAAAGTAAAATTAATAAATATAATTGATTTTTTTTTTTTAATTGTTAATAAAACACACACAAAATTGATCTGTGTATTTTTAACATTTAAAGAGATTTTACTTTTTTTAATTCCAAAAATATACTTTTATTCATTAATTTATAACGTAATAAAAACTTGACCTTTAAATATAATTCTAATAAGAAAATGCCGCTTAAGCCAATCAGTGTAGCGTAACTCCACTGTCAAATCTCATTCACTAATCCATTTATAACTCATCCACATTTTGTTACATATTTAATAAATCTTATGTAACTCACACAATACCAACAGTTTGGAAAACTTCAGAAATCATACCCATTCCAAAGAAAAATAAGGTAATGTGCAACAACGACTTACAACCTGTTGAACTTACCTCTATTGTAATGAAATGTTTTGAGAGAGACCTTACCATCAACTAGACAGTCCTAAAACAATGCTTTTCTTAGACTTTTCATCAGCATTTAACACTATCCAACCACACCTTATGATAAAGAAACTTTCCTCGTTAAGTTTCAATTTAAATATTCAGGCTTGGATTCTGAACTTTTTAACAAATCGACCAAAATATGTCAAAGTAAATAACCAAGTGTCTCTAACCAGAGAAGTAAGCACCGGGGCGCCACGAGGCTGCGTTCTCTCTCCTGTACTGTACACCATATATACCAATGATATTCGAAGCTCAAGTGAAACTGTTCCAATCTTAAAATTTGCTGATGATACCACCATTGTTGGCTTAATATCTGAAGCAGAAGGCATATACCGCAACTTAGTCACAAGCTTCATCAATTGGTGTGATGAAAATTTTCTCCCGCTGAATGTCTCAAAAAACAAAGGAAATGGTTGTTGATTTCAGGAGGGGGCAACACAAGATTTACAGATCTCAACATAAACAAAACAAAGTGTAGAGAAAGTGGAGGCATTCAAGTACTTAGGTGTCACCATTAATAATAAGCTAACATGGCAAGAGCACGGCAAAATGCTGTATAAGAAATTAAACCAAAGACTGTTCTACCTCAAAAAACTGTACAATTTCGGCGTAAACAAACAAGTCGTTAACTTATTCTATAGTGCAACAATGGGAAGCCTGCTTAATTTCAGTTTTACCTGCTGGTGTGGGAATTCAACGTCTGATATTAAACACCGTATAAACCAACTGATCAAGAAAGCTAGGAAACTAAATTAAACTATTTGAAGAAAGATGTTATTGTAAAATTAAACACATTTTGGATGCTACATCCCACCCTCTTCATCACAGATACTTGGGATCGGGCCGTTCGGGACGAATTCTTTCTATTAGGGCGAGTACTGAAAGATATAAAAATTCTTTTGTTCCCCAATCTGTACGAATTTACCGGCGTGCTCCCTCTGAAGTCACACATCTGAATGAGAACTAATAAGTCCCCGATTTGGCTAAGAGAACTCATTGAATGGCTGTTTGAAAAAAAATTATTATAAATGTCTTGTGTTCAAATTGTTTTATTTATGTGCCGAAAATGTACAATGCAATCAAAAAACATTTCCATTTGTTTGGATCAATAAAACAATCGTATCTTATCTTATCTTATAAGAACAAACCATATGAAGTGCAAACTATGTAAGTTTGGGTATGGAAGGGACTGCAATCCGGTGGAAGATTTTATTAATTTTATTTTAAATCTGGGGGGAGGGGGGGGGGTTGGTCATTTTGCCCCAGGCAGCACAAGATACGTCTCAAAATAAAGGAATGAATTTTATAAATATATTAACCTTCTTGAGTTCATACATATCGGAGGTAGGAAGTAGGATGTGTGCATTTTTACGTGGATAACAATATATTTAAATCCTATGGTATTACATTTGTGAAAAAAGAGATGTTACATTCTCTTTTTACAAATACACATATGTTTACCAAATAAAGAAAATCAATGGCGTTAACAAAACGTGGGTCCATTTATACAAGTCTGCCCATGAATATCAAAACCCAATCATTTTACACACTTGAACATTTAATTTTGAAAAATGGAGCTGGGTTAATATTTACTTTTTAAAAAAAAATGAAAATATATTTTGTTTTTAATTTGCAAAAAGTAAAGTGGGTGCGTATTTTTATGAGATTAATTTATTCAGTCTGTTATAGGCATGAAAAACGATTGCGAGATTCTTCTTTAGATAAAAGATTTCTTTGTTTTACGATTTTCTACTAACGATTTTCTACTAATGCCGAAAAAACAAGGCCAAAGGTTTTTTTAATTTATTTTTGTTTAAGGTATCAATATATCAAATTCCATTAATATTACATATTTCATATCATATATAGAGTTTTTTTTCTAAATTTAAGATTAAGTTTTCACAATTTTTAGTGAAAAAAAGTTTTAGTTCAAGGGCACGTAAAGGGATAAATCTAAAGTATTTATCTAGCGTAGAAATCGTCCCTCAATTAACGTCTTTAGTGACAAAAGTTATATAATTGGTGATAATTTAGATTGGGTAATTTAAGGTCATGTTTAGCAGAGAAAAAAAGTAATTTAGGGGCGTGAAAGAGAGTAGTGTAGGCGTATAATATATAAACTTTATGAAGCTAGAAACGTAAATATCATTACATAGATCCTTCTTATAAAATTTATGAATTGTGATGAGCTTTTGCAATAGCTGGTAGAAATTATCGCAAAGGACCTACCATTGTTAACCCGACAACATCGGGTCATACATTCTAGTCTTAAAGATTAGGAAAGACTATTTCATTCGTTTTTAAAGTTTTTTTTTCCAAAATAAACTTTTTTTTACTTCTACCGTTCAAATGTAATTATAGTCATATCCCCTGAAATGGTGCTAACGTTTTTTTGTTTTTTTTTAAAACTTTGACATTGAACAACGGCATTTAAACAACTGAATTTTGGAGGTGGGCCCTTGAGTTCCAGTCGACATTCAATTTTAATAGCCAGCGGCCTCCTTGTATTCACTTAGTCCAACCTGTACTTGTTGAACCCACACATGGAAACGACACTACCCTGCGGATTTGGATAATGGTGTGCGTTCTTTTATCCACCGACTAAATCAAAACCTATTTTTGCTGTGATTTACCGGCACGAAGTAAGACCCTTTAATGTTAAACTCCCAGAGTGGGTGATTCCTAGGGAATAGTCTTACTCCGTTGCGCAGCTGTTCTTCGGGGGGGAACCCCCCCCCCCCCCCCCCCCTGGTCACGCGAGACATTGTTGATCTGATTTGCTTTACTGACAAGCAGCCACCAACTCGTGGTATGACTGAACCCCCACCCCCCTCCACAGGGCCTCGTCCAATATTTAATTGTTAGCCCAACGCATTGACACGGGGTGACACCCAATCCAGTTTTGCCACGTCATCACCTGACAGCCCAGTGCCAGGGTCCTGTGACGTTCTGACACCAGAAACGTTGTCTGATCCGACGTGCTGACATGAGCCGGGCTTGACTTTATGACAGACCTCACAGAAAGGTAAATACGTGTGACCACCTTGGGGTGGGGAGAGAGCGAGAGAGCGAGAGAGAGCGAAAGAGAGACA
This sequence comes from Lymnaea stagnalis, assembly GCA_964033795.1. Lineage (NCBI taxonomy): Eukaryota > Metazoa > Mollusca > Gastropoda > Lymnaeidae > Lymnaea > Lymnaea stagnalis. Next base: position 52,429 of record CAXITT010000654.1, on the reverse strand, counting down.
GAGAGAGAGAACGAGAAAAGTGTGTGAGGGGGGGAAGGGGTAATGGTCCAATGGTGATGAAGGGTCGTTAAGTTATTATGGCTAAGATATGAGTGACTATCATGGGATTGTCCAGCCACTCGGTCCTATCTCAGATGGTTGTTGTAGTGTGACCTTTCAGAGGTGTGCTGCCGGCTAGAGAGCGATGATCAACACCTTGTGATAAAAGTTATGTAATGTTAGCTACGTTGTTGGGGTCTCTTTGTTCATTGGCACATACTTTAGAAAAAATCCACCAATATAATCACGTGATGACCTGTTGTTGTTGTTTTTTTCTCTTTCAAAGTCTTTAGCATCCTGTCTTAGATGTCATACGTCGCTGTGTTTATCATTGGAATGAACCTAATTATTGCCTTGATGTCACATGTCGCCCTCGTTATCATTGGAATAAACTTAATTATTGCCTATATGTCACATGTCACTATCTTTATCAGTGGAATAAACCTAATAATTTCCCAGATGTCACACGTGGCTGTGTTTATCATTAGAATAAACCTTATTGTCCCCCACATGTCATACTTTGCTATGTTTATCACTGGAACAAACCTTATTTGTGTCCAGATGTCATTCGTTGCTATGTTTATCATTGGAATCAACCTCATTTCAGCCCTGATGTCACACGTTGCTGTGTTTGTGATTAGAATAAACCTTATTGTAGCCCACATGTCATACTTTTCTATGTTTATCATTGGAACAAACCTTATTTGTGTCCAGATGTCATACGTTGCTATGTTTATCATTGGAACCAACCTTATTTTTGCCGTTTGTTGTTTTGTGGTTTAGGAGGGGGGACTTCATGTCGGCGCTGACCACAAGTTATTTTCAAGGTTACAGGTCAGTGGCTGGTACATTGAGAACACAAGCGTTTTGACATGCCATCAGTTGACCAGCTTACTGTCCCCTTGTCAGTGGACCATCTTATCAGCCCACTGCCCTCCTGTCAGATGACTTCCTTCTCATGTCATTTGTCGACCGGGAGAGTTCCGTAGCAGGCGATCTGTTTACAAAGTATACGTGAAGTCGAAAAGTTAAAACTTGTGTCGGTGCCAATGGCGTGCCGTTCAGTCTGTGCCAATGACACGCTGGTCAGTCGGTGCAAATGACATGTTGATCAGTCTGTGCCAATGACATGCCGGTCAGTCTGTGTCAATCACATGCCTGCCAGCCTTTGCCAATGTAATGCTGGTCAGTCTGTGCCAATGACATCCCGGTCAGTCTGTGCCAATGCCATGCCGGTCTGTCTGTGCCAATGACATCCCGGTCAGTCTGTGCCAATGACATGCTGGTCAGTCGGTGCTAATGGCATTTTGATCAGTCTGTGCCAATGACATGCCGGTCAGTCTGTGCCAATGACATGCCGGTCAGTCTCTGAATACTACTGAGTCTGAATTAGATTTGTGTCTCTCTATTCCCCTGCTTAAAAAAAAAGAAGATGTCATATGAAAAAGCGAAGTTGCAGAATTGTAAATATGATGCCGAGTCTTAACTCTGTGTTGAAGAACCATTTCTGGTGCAGATTTGATGGTCGTTTTTAGTCCTTTTAATCGTTTCCAACCCCTTTTTTTTTTGTCATCATTACATTTATGCTAAAAAGCATTCCGACTTTCAGAAAACAGTGAAGGTACTTTTTTATTATGTCATTATTAGAAGAATGAAAACTCCACCCCAAAAGTTGTTTTTTTTTTTTGTGGTTGTTGTTTTGTTGGGTTTTTT
>CAXITT010000654.1:39412-50165 GCA_964033795.1 Lymnaea stagnalis | reverse complement strand
ATTGAATCTTTCCTGTAGTCTGTTTAATCAGAGCTTATCATTAACGAAATTGCTATCATTGAATCTTTCCTGTAGTCTGTTTAATCAGAGCTTATCATTAACGAAATTGCTATCATTGAATCTTTCCTGTAGTCTGTTTAATCAGAGCTTATCATTAACGAAATTGCTATCATTGAATCTTTCCTGTAGTCTGTTTAATCAGAGCTTATCATTAATGAAATTGCTATCATTGAATCTTTCCTGTAGTCTGTTTAATCAGAGCTTATCATTAACGAAATTGCTATCATTGAATCTTTCCTGTAGTCTGTTTAATCAGAGCTTATCATTAACGAAATAGCTATCATTGAATCTTTCCTGTAGTCTGTTTAATCAGAGCTTATCATTAACGAAATTGCTATCATTGAATCTTTCCTGTAGTCTGTTTAATCAGAGCTTATCATTGACCAAATTTTACAAAACAAACTTTAAGCTTTTATTTTGTATCCACGATTTTTTGAGTTATCGCTGCCGCTAGCACAAATTTTTAAAGAATATTTTAAAATGTCTTTCTCTTCAAAATTGTTCTAGTTTATTGTTAATTTTTGTTTACTCTTAAATTGTATGCATTTGCCTGAAAAATAGCACACATTGTGTCATCCAAACACTTATCTTTTTGTTTGTATCAGTAAAAATAATATTTTTTTTTTAAATCTTACATGAAGGTAGAATTAAAAGAAATTTGGAATACAACACATTAAAATTATGTTCAGTGCATTACAGCAGCTGCTGCTTATAGTTTATGACGTTGTTACTGCTCATATCTTATGAAGTTGCTACCGCTCGTATCTTATGAATTTGCTACCGCTCGTATCTTATGAAGTTGCTACCGCTCGTATCTTATGAATTTGCTACCGCTCGTATCTTATGAAGTTGCTACCGCTCGTATCTTATGAAGTTGCTACCGCTCGTATTTTATGAAGTTGCTACCACTCGTATCTTATGAAGTTGCTACCGCTCGTATTTTATGAAGTTGCAAGTGCTCTTATTTTATGAAGTTGCTACCGCTCGTATTTTATGAAGTTGCTACCGCTCGTATTTTATGAAGTTGCTACCGCTCGTATTTTATGAAGTTGCCACCGCTAACGTGTTATGATGTTCTGATCACATAAAGACCTTTATTTACATATCACATCATCATCAGATCATCCCTTGTCACCCCTGTCCACTTAAAGCATCTGTAATGGGTCCCAGGATAGTCATTTGAAGAAATGTATTTTGATGAGTTATTGATTATTATATTTTAAACGCCTGTCAATTTTAAACACTATCCCCCCCCCCCCCCACGGGTCCCAATTTATCCCCACCCTTTTAGATTTTCATAGAACCCTGCGGGGTAAATAAAATGTTAAAAAAATCAACTCAATTTTAAACACTATCCCCCCCCCCCCCAAGGGTTCCAATTTAGTCCCATCCTTGTAGATTTTCATAGTACCCTGCGGGGATAATAAAATGTTAAATAAATCAACCAGTGGTTCTCAGCATTATCAGGATCTCTGTGTTTTGCTTAAACACCCTGCGTTAGTATTAGCCGTTAGTTTGTTAAACACATTTTTTAAACCTGTAGAAAATCTTGGGCAACGCCGAGCACTACCGGTAGCTATGTGTTGATCAAATGTTGAAAAGGCCTGTTATTTCATAATGAGAAACAATAGGTCACAAGTAAAACATGACAACTTCAGAGCCGCCGATTACATCCTATCTCTCACACACTACCTCTTAGCTCGATCTCACACACTTTCTCTCACACACTGTCAATCACACACTTTCCTTACTACGCTCACATCCTCGGCCGATTGCACCCCCCCCCCACATCCGCACCCGACTGCATCTCACATCCTCCTTTGACTGCCCCCCACACCCTCACCTGACTGCCCCCACATCATCCCCTGACTTCCCTCTAATCTTCACCTGACATCACCAACATCCTCACCTGACTGCTCCACATCATTTCTTGACTTCCTCCTCATCCCCACGCGACTGCCCCTTTATCACCTGACTGCCACAACTTACTCACATGACATCGCTCGGATCCGTAAATTTGATCGAAAGAAATTTCGTCGACTGTAGATTGATCGAACGGAAATTTGGTCGAATCTTTTAATTTTTTTTTCTTCAGTTTTTACGTTTAAAATTTGCTTCAAATTTCTTTTTGAACGCATTATTTTTTGTTACTATATAGTATAGAGAGTTAAAAAAGAAATTTGACGAAAATTGTATCGTGTGAACTGAAAAAAAGATTCGACCAAATTTCCGTTCGATCAAATTTCCGTCTATCAATTTACCGTCGACCAAATTTTTTTCGATCAAATTTCCGGTAACCGAAATCGCTCACATTGTCGGCTGACATCGCTGCTCATATTGCCCCCACATTCTCACCTGACTGCTTCAACATCCTCACCTGACTTCCCCCACACTCTCACCTGGCTGTCCTACATCTTCCCGTAGCTGCCCCAACATCATCCCCTGACTGTCCCCACATCTTCAAATGACAGTTCCTACATCTTCACATGACTGATACCACATCATCACCTCACATCCCCCACATCCTCACCTCACATCCCCACAACCTCAACTCACCTCTCCCACATCGTCACCTCACATCTCCCACATCGTCACCTCACATCTCCCACATCGTCACCTCACATCTCCCACATCGTCACCTCACATCGTCACCTCACATCTCCCACATCGTAACCTCACATCCCCCACATTCTCACCTCCCGTCCCCCACATCCTCACCTCACATCCCCCACATCCTCACCTCACACACCCCCCCCCACATTCTCATCTGACAACGCCCACGTCCTCACCTGGCCGTTCTGCTCCACTGGTTGCTGTAATTATTTCTGAAGTCTTTTTCCTTTTTTTAAAAAATTAAATGCCAACGCCGACGAATGACCTTACGCAGCGCAAGCGTAAACCCTAAGTCCGATGGACGCAGTCGATCACTTGAAGTTCACATATAATTTCAAACGTTGGCGCAGCCCTCACGTTATTAGCGTGTCGATAGGAAACAAGTGTCAGAAGATCGCTTAGAGAGAACTAACGTATGAAATGAACCGCTCTAACAACGGTTGCGCTTCGATGGATGCACGCTCTAGTTAGTCATTAAATCTCTCACCTTGGTTATTTTGTTTCGTTATTCTGTTTCTTGTTGTTTTTTTTTTATTTAAGCTGGATCAATTTTTTTTTTAAGATTGAAAACCAAATCCTTACTTTTGTTTGTTGCTCGCAGTACGCAGAATCATGAAGAGTTTCGAACTCCTCGGCATTTTAATGATGCTACTTCCGAATACGTCTGAATTTATCCACAAATAATCTATTAAAAAAAATAATAAATTTTAAATACAAAATAAAAACATCAAATAACGAGGACTACAAATGACCTCCCCCCCCTCCCACACACACACACACACACAACAAAAAGAAATCGTTTAAAGGCGTTGTTACAAATTCTGAGTTAAAAGTTTTGGTTGATTGAACTGAACAGACATCATGGAATTAAAACCATCTATTCTACATCCATTCTTATGAAGCATTTTTACAACAACAAAAGAAATAGCAGTAGTTCTCTTGTAATCCAAATAAAATGTGTGCAGTTACTTTCTAGACACAGCAGCGCTGCAAACCCCCTCCCCCAACCCTTTGTTTCGCATCCTCCTTGCACAGCTTTGCAGAGATGTTACCCTGGATCCCTTGCACAGCTGTGCAGAGATGTTACCCTTGATCCATTTGAACAGCTGTGCAGACATGTTACACTGGATCCCTTTGAACAGATGCGCAGAGAGGTTACCCTTGATCCCTTTGCACACCTGTGCAGACATGTTACACTGGATCCCTTTGAACAGCTGTGCAGAGATGTTACCCTTGATCCCTTTGCACACCCATGCAGACATGTTACACTGGATCCCTTTGCACAGCTGTGCAGACATTTTACCCTGGATCCCTTGCACAGCTGTGCAGAGATGTTACCCTGGAGCAAGCGAATATGCGTTTAAATCATTTTGTCATTTGACTGAAAAGGTCACATAGCATTACGTAAATTTACTATTTTTAGAAAAATGTGTTTTCTTAAAACATGGCTTCTAACAATGTATTTCCGCATATATATATATATATATATATATATATATATATATATATATAAATAAAACACTTATTTGTAAAATATTTATTAAAATAAAAATATCAACACGTTTTTTAAATGTGTTTTTTTAAAACATGTCTTCTAAAAATGTATTTCCACATATATATATATATATATATATATATATATATATATATATAAATAACCAACTTATTTGTAAAATCTTTCGTAAAATCAAGTTGTCAACACGTTTTCGTCTAGCCAGGTTAAGACCCAATGTGATGGATCACAGTAACGTAGAAGTACCGAACAGCTGTGGATAGATTGGCCACACAAAATGCCCGGATGTTCTATTAATAGATTTCCGTCATGAAATGACAAACCCTATTGTTTATATTTAACATAGAATTACTTTAAGGAAAATAATTAACTAGGCTACAATAAAAGTGAAAAAAGGGCGTAATATTACTCAAAAGACAAGACTAATAAACATTTAATCTTTATTTAGTATTTTAATGAGGTAAATTATACCGTTATTTTGGGCAGACACTTTATTTTTTTACTTTTCACGAAGTAATTTAATTCAAGAATCAAACATCCTTTAAATACAAAGTATTTCGTATAAGTGCTTTTTTTTTGTTTTTTCTTTTTTTTCTTTTTGGCTACAGTTCTGAAGAAATGATTGTATCTTACTTTTTTCATCTTCCCCTTGAAACAAAGGACACACTTTTTTTTTCGTCGGGGAGGCTGTAAATTTGATATCATGTGTTGTTATCAGCTACAAGTCTATGTGCCCAAGTTTCAGCTCGATAGGATGACTAGAAGTGGGTCTATTAGCCTTCCGAAGATTTTGCAAATAAGAAACACGCGAACAAACGAGCAGTTGATATAAAATGTGTTGTTTTTTTTTAAAGGAAACAATATGTACATATACCGTACATAGCATCGAAGTCGGAAATCATTTGCGTTAGTAGAAGAGTCTTTCCATTAAAGGAACTTGGAAACCATGTCTTAACAGCGGACTCGGTTCAGACGTCTTGGTCAAATGACTTTTAACAATTTACTCTGGTTGTATGAGTTGTTTAGATGAAGGTGAACCAGTGGTGTATGAAAATGGAGGGGGGGGGTTGGCGGAGAGCACCCCTTTTTATGGAGGGGCGTCATTTTTTTGTTGTTGCCAAATGCAGCGTTTTTCGCGGAAGAAGGGAGTGGCAAAAGTCTTGGTTCGCCCACGGGTGGCACGAACCCTAGCTACGCCACTGCTGTGAATTGTGAACAGATTACTCTGGTTGTTTGACTTGTACAACTTAATTGTTGTTGTTTTTTCATTTCATTAATTAGTTGCTTTTTAACTTTTTTTTTTTCGATTTCCAAAACATCTACCCAATGATGTAGAAATTTTTGAACAGGGATTTCCTATCTCATGTTATCTTTTGCCTCCCCACCCTAAGAGCAAGCCATGACACCCAATGAACAAGCCTTGACACCCCAACAACAAGCCATGACACCCCAACAACAAGCCATGACACCCCAACAACAAGCCATGACACCCCAACAACAAGCCATGACACCCCAACAACAAGCCATGACACCCCAACAACAAGCCATGACAACCCCAACAACAAGCCATGACGCACCAACAGCTAGCCATGACACCCAGACAACAAGCCATGACAACCCAACAACAAGCCATGACACCCACACAACAAGCCATGACACCCACACTCATGACACCCCAACAACAAGCCATGACACCCCAACAACAAGCCATGACACCCCAACAACAAGCCATGACACCCCAACAACAAGCCATGACAACCCCAACAACAAGCCATGACGCCCCAACAGCTAGCCATGACACCCAGACAACAAGCCATGACAACCCAACAACAAGCCATGACACCCAGACAACAAGCCATGACACCCAGACAACAAGCCATGACACCCCAACAACTAGCCTGCCAACCTCCATTAAGTCTTTTTTACTTTAACCCTGTTCTAATTCTGAACCCTATTCTCCCCGGATGATGTAATCCCTGTATTAACGCTGCCTCTAAATGTGAATGCTGACAAATGAGCTTTTAGCTAATCGCGCCAGGTTTTTTAGATTTTTATGTCAACGGCTTGTTTGACTCCAACTCCTGGCTGTTAACGAAGTATTTGTTTTCTCTCTTTTAAGAAGTCTGTAGCAGTTTTTGAAGGAAAAAAAAAAAAGCAAAGAGGCACGAAGTGATCTACATAAAGAAATACGTTTCGGTCGGTTTGAAACCACACAGCATACCCCAATGGGCGTGACTCCGGTGCCATCTCTAACTTCCGGTCGATTACGCCATTACGTCGTTGCGTAACGTAAAATCCTGCTTCAAATTAAAAATCCCAAAGTGACAGGTTTTTAAACGTTTTCCTGCCAAACACCGATTCATTTATTTATTTTTTTCGAACAACCGATTCACTTCTCGAATGTTCTCCTGCAAGTTCTTCAACGTCACTAACCCAGCGCTTCTCAATCGGCTTTTTTTTTTTTTTGGGGGGGGGACGACCTTGTGTTTTGTGAAGGGAAGACATCCATAATTTAATTAATGTTCAACTTCGTCAACATTCCGATGTATATTTGTAACATGAAGTTGCGATTTTATAACAATTTTATACTGAACTGCTCTGAGATCATAATTACAATGATGATTCGGAATAGTTCCACCGGGATAAAGAGACTGAGATTGTCTGATGTTGCCGTTTTCTGGGAAGGTGGGAAGGGGGGGAGGGGTAGGTTTTATACATTTAATCGATCAGGTTTGACATGGTGGCTGTCACGAAACAGCTGTCACGAAGTATCTCTTGAACTCTTTTCATGTCCAGCGTAGGAACTGACGAGTTTAATGGACGCGCGCCAGTGAGTGAAGAACTAATTAATGACCAGGCAATGGACTGCAGCAGGATGTGGCTGGTTGGCGCCCCTAATGGAAATTTTACAACCTGATGACAAAGACTCAAACAAAAGTCTCAGTGACACTTTTCAACAATCCTAGGCGACGAGTTGAAACAACGAGAAACAGACCGCAGAAGTATTTCCCAAAATCTTGTCTTCTTTGTTTGTGAATGTTTACAATCATTTGACCTAAATCTGACAACGGAGATATTTTTCTTTAGTTGGGGAGAAGATTTTCAGTGATTTAAATAATATCCAAAAATATGTTGGTGTCAGTTATGTGTTATTGTTGTTGTAGTGTGGTGACATGAATTGCAATTGGTGGTGTCCATCAAAGAAGGAAAAATTAGGTTAATTTTGTTTCTTTAAACTCTTGATTTAAGTTTTACCACATCAACTACATGCTTACTTAAATGTTGTGTTCATCTTTTTTTTTTTTTTAGCTTCAACGTGTTATCAACTTCACATTCTAAATTTCATTTTAGAATGTTTTCCAGGTTAAAAGATATTTGAATTTTTTAATTTTTTTTTTTTATTTTGGTTTGTTTTGGTTTTTTTCAAATAGCTCTTAAACCTTGACAATTAATCCCCAAGGGTAAAAAAAAACTTATCTTACACCGAGGGAAAGAAAACTCTCCATTCTTCAAGTGTAGTGTGTCCTTGTGTCGTAACAACGATTCCGCTAAATCGATTACCTTTGGGAAATTTGAGTGGGGCACATTCAGACACGGGGAAAAATGAAAAGTATGATAAGACTTGAGTCTTGTGTGGAGCTGACAGGGAGAATTCCAGCCATCTCCAGACATTTTCAGAAAATAATTGAGTCAAATTATTTTTTTCATTTTATTTATTTTATTTTTTTTTTTTTTGGGGTCTCGTTGCGAATGAGAAAATATTGTTGATGGTTGTGGAAAAGATGGAGTTGTTATTTTATTTTTGTTAATTGTCAAAACAGAAATAATTTCTGTATGGTTTAAATGTTCAATCAGAGGAAGCTTCTCGGGGAAGGATTGGCACCAGGATGTACGTGTGGTCTTTCTTTGGTCGTCCGACATTAATGAGGTACAGATCAGACTTTCTTCTTTTGGTTTTGCCTTAATTTTTTTTTTTTTTTACAGTTCAGCAATTTTTATTTCTATATGGCCTCGATTATCTTTTTCGGTGACGTTGTGTTTGGGTCCTAGTAGGATTTGTGTGGATTCTGTTATTTCCTTGCCGCACGCCTTCATTTGACGTGAACGGTGCTCTCATTCTCTGAGGATTTGTGCTCCGACCGTGAGTCTGCCTCGCCAGCTTCCACGGTCCATGGAAAGTGTCTCCCACGAAGCAAGGTCAATGTCAATGGATTTGAGTGAAGCTTTTTAGACAGACCTTCCTGCCCACCAACTGATCGTTTCCCACTGGAGATCTCACCGAACATTAATCGTTTGGGAAGCCAGCTGTCTGGAAATTCTTGTGACACGCCCTGTCCAACTGGCTTGTCATTTTTGTAGTAGCGTTTTGATGCTGGTGCGATCGGCCCCCTTGCAGGACCACTGTATCGGGGACTCTGTCCTGCCATCTTAAGCCAAGAAGTTTATGTGAGAGGCGTAGGTGGACATGGTTTAGCTGTCTAGCGTGTCTTCTGTACACTGTTCACCTCTCGCTAGCATATCGGAGCGAAGTTAATGCAGTCGCCCTAAATACTTTCATCTTATTGACAAGACTGAGACGCCATCGCTCAATAACACTTTTGTAGAGCCTTCCAAATGCAACATTTGCTGTGGAGATTTTGGTTATTGGTAGAAGATTGGGTGACATAGCCGATAAATGGCGGGCATCAATTTTAATAAATACATTTTTGTTTTATTGAAAAAATCAAATTATATATTATATATATATATATGTGTATATATATATATATATATATATATATATATATATATATATATATATATATTTATTTATTTATTTATTTATTTATTTACATTAATTTTTTATTATTAATTTTTGAGCTCGAAGCAGTAACATTGTTTAACAGCTCCTGTAAGATTGTTTACCAGCTCCAGTAAGATTGTTATTCAACTCCAGTAAGATTGTTTATCAGCTCCAGTCTCCCAGTTTACTTTATTACTCTATCCCATTGGTCGGCAAACTCATTAGTTGAAAGAGCCAAAAATCAGCACCAGGACGATTTTGAGAGCCAAATTTCTTTTCAAGAACCTATCAAGAACCTATCAAGAACCTATCAAGAACCATGTCTTCCGCAGTCAAAGCCTATTGAAGGCCGACTAGTCGAGCCGCACTCATGTCGCTAATGAGCCGCATGCGGCTCGCGAGCCGCGAATCGCCGACCCCTGTTCTAGACCATACAAATGGACAACATTGAGATACAATATACATGAATAAAGAAGATAAAATTGGGAATATAGACTAAGCAGACAGACAATACAGATACAAATATACCGAGTGTTCGAAATTGATCATATGTTGACCAACATATTGTTTGGATCTAAGTTGTCTCTAGACATTTTCATGCCAGCCCCTACGCACCCCCTTCCCCACTCCCGATGTGTAATTATTTTGTGTGGTCAGGTTGAGGGATGAACGAGTGACGAATTATTCCATTGACCCAGCGTCATAAAAATGCCAGGATTAACTTCCGCTCATTATTTTGTGTGGTCAGGATGGGGGGATGAACGAGTGACGAATTATTCCATTGACCCAGCGTGACATCAATACCAAGATCAACTTGCGCTCAAAATCTTGACCGTGATTGTGTGTTGTTGTTTTTGTTTTAATCAAAGTGTGTACCCCTCTCCCTCCACCCTCACCCCCCACGGCCGTGTACCAATACCGCTGTGTAAGTGATCAAGTGCTACATCTGGTCCATGTCAGAGTGCACATGTCTGTGATACCGGGGGGGGGGTGGATTTTCCATGCGTCATAAGCAAAATGCATGAAGGCAGAAACTCTAATCAATTGTTGACAGTGAAAGAGCACGACTCTATCTCTGAAATGGTTTATTCTTTTTGTTTTTGTTTTAATCAAAGTGTGTCCCCCTCCCCCTCCCCCCTCCCCCCCCACGGCCGTGTACCAATACCGCTGTGTAAGTGATCAAGTGCTACATCTGGTCCATGTCAGAGTGCACATGTCTGTGATACCGGGGGGGGGGGTGGATTTTCCATGCGTCATAAGCAAAATGCATGAAGGCAGAAACTCTAATCAATTGTTGACAGTGAAAGAGCACGACTCTATCTCTGAAATGGTTTATTCTTTTGACGTCGGTCGCTCTAGAATGTGTCCTTTTCTTTTGGGCTCCACCGTGACCTGTCTTGGAATTGTTTGTCAAAATCATTCTTCTTTTAAAATTAAGTTGCTCTTTGTGTTGCATAATATATATGTATATGTGTGTTTGGGGGGGGGGGGGGTGGGGGCTGTCGCCTATATACATGTAGTGTGGGTAGTTGGGAATGTGGGTAGTGTGGGTAGTGTGGGTAGTGGGTAGTGTGGGTAGTGTGCATTGTTACGGCCAACAAACCTTCCCCATTGCATTCTTCTGAACATACTCCCTAGAGGAAACTTGGACGTCTAAACCGACCAATTGCGAAAAACGGATGAATACTTTTGTGTGCAGACATTACTCTCCATCACCCTCCACCCAACCATCCACCCACCCACACACCTCTCCCACCCCCCCCCCCCCCCCCCCCCCCCCCCCC
>CAXITT010000654.1:28763-38788 GCA_964033795.1 Lymnaea stagnalis | reverse complement strand
TTTTTTTTTTTTTTTTTTTTATCTTTTTTTTTTAATACAGCTATTTTAATTAAATTAATGGATGTAATTTAATGTCATGATTACCTTTGCTAATATTTTTATGTGCATCGCGGTGAGCCCAGTGCTAGGCTGGAAAAAAAAAGGGGGGGGGGGGATGGGGTAAAGCGCTACACAAGACCGCTATAAAAAATTAATAATAACCCACTTTATACGAATCCCATTTAGCGCTGACTTATGGGAGTTGAACTCTGCGCACTTTTGAACTCGGTGTTACACCCATGCATACATGCCTAAAGAAATATTATTTTTGATATTTCAAATTATTTTTTTTTTTAAGTTTCCAAAAATAGGTTGTTGTTTTTTTTTTAAATCCAGCATCCGAATTCTATAAACAAAATGAAAATCATAATATCCACAAGAACATGATGACCTTATTAGTTAAGGAATCTTTTTCCAAGCTGACAAAACAATTTGGGTTGGGGGTTCAGCTGAAAATGTGATAAGAGTGCGTTGTCATCGGCAGTGAGTCTATATGCCAAGCTTCAGTATGATGGGTTTACGGGAAGTGGGTCAGCCAGCCATCCGCGAAGTTAATGTCAAGGATTTTAACCAATTTGTTTTTACCACAAGCGCATTTCCTCTAAAGCCTCATTAGATATTAGACAAATGTATTAAAATTTGATTCACCAGATTCGTTATAGCAGCTATTTTCCAGTGCAAGTCCATGCTCAAAGCAGAAATATGTTTAGATATAGATATATATATATATATATAGATATAGATANATATATATATATATATATATATATATATATATATATATTGGACAAAGAACTAAACCCAAAAGCATTCATTCTGATACAATGTATCCACTTATTATCATACACTTAATCATATCCAAGTTAACAATATCCGAATGATGGTTATCAACTTTATATTAACAAAACATTAATTGAAGCCATTGTGAATGCCTCCAGATTACAGCTAAAATTAGCCATTGGCCAGTTATAAACAGCACGACACGCTCATAAACTTGTCAACTTCCGGTGATCTCGCTGTTCCCCTCACCCCTGCCCCAGTCCCCCCCTCCCGGGTCCCAAATTAAGTGGTCGCAGCTTAGGACTGTCAGCGTTCTTGACCTTGTCGGTCGTAAACCAGCCGCTGTGGGGGTCATAAGCCAGATGGTCGATAGAGGATATTTGCTCGCCATCAGGTACCATCAGGATTCCGTTAATTTCATGTATGACTTGCAGATGACATGGTGTTTTCGTGTTTAACGTTAATCTGATATGGCCTGTGGGCGACGGGGGGGATGCTTTGTGTTAAAAGTTAATTTCATATATGACTTGTAGATGACATATTTTATTAACGTTTTTATATGACTTGTTGGTGAAATGGTTATATGTGCATTTGGTTGCGGCTGACATGATTGAGTCTGGCGTGATTGCGTCTGACGTGATTGCGTCTGACACGATTGCGTCTGACACGATTGCGTCTGACATCCATTATCTCATTACGTTTATGCGTCCGAAGATCTCCGCCTAGGACTTTCCGCTTGAGCAAGATGTTTTTAGTCAGGATCAGCTCGAACCTCAGTTGAAGTTGTGGGGTGGGGGGGGGTCTCTCTGGTATAGACACCATCATCGTGTCAAAACAACCCCCCCCCTAACTCAACGTTTAGCACCAAGCACGAGTGTTTATATCGTGGAGGGGGGAGGGGGGGACATCAAAATTACAAATATTATATTTTTTTTAATGAGAAATATAACTCTAAGGTGAGTTCTTTTTTTGTTTTTCTTTCAAAACCAAAACCCCCTTCCAAATTTCAAAACAAGGACATTTAAATTTGTTTTGCGACATCAAGAAAAAAGAATCATTTGTAAGTGCATGGACAGCTATTTTGTGTAAGGCTAGCGCTTTTGAGATAAGAATATCGTTATGCTATCTTGTATTAATTATATTTATTTTAATTGTGTCATTTATTAATGCCTGGGCATCAGATGAAATCGATCTTTTAATAAATTTATATATATATAATATATATATATTAATTGTGTAGTCTTAAAATGTACTGGTTTTAGTTGGAGACAAAGATCCAAAAAACCAGTGCCGTCCTGGTAAGAACAGTATGAATGGTCATCTTAAATATAGAATATCAGAAGCATCGTCTGCTGATGGTCAGGATAACATGAGTGTATTGACATGTGACTAAATGGAAAACCCATTGTGAAATACGAGACGTAGCTACGACACAAACTGGTAAAAAAAAAAAAAAAGATGATTAATACAGGCAGGGGAGTGGGGGGGGGGCGTGCTGGATAATAATTATTTTAGTAAAAATGGTTAAACTTACTTAGAATTGAAAGGGTAACGGTCACGAGACTACAAGGCGATACTCTCTAAAAGGGTAAAGGTCACGAGACTACAAGGCGATACTCTCTAAAGGATAAAGGTCGCGAGACTACAAGACGATACTTTCCAAAAGGGTAAAGGTCACGAGACCACAAGGCGATACTCTCTAAACTCCTATTTATATTTTTTGTTAATTATTTTTTTTATAACAAATAATGATGGATTTTAAAAAGTACAAGATCTTAAAAATGAGACCACGTGACTCAATAACACCATCAATTTTTTTTTTATAAGATCATTACGATCAATACACTTACTCTGTCCTGAGATATAATCACATGTTGTTCTTTGTCGTCTGCCGTGCCGAGATTGACAGAGTATAGCTGGAGATCTTTCAGCTTGAGAATGTCCTTAAATTGCGTCCCTTAATGTGTTTTCTCCACACACACAAAATCATACATTTAAAAAAAATATACTTTTCTGTTAAAATGATAATTACATTTAAATCATTTCGGATAGCCCATATACGAATGAATGTCTGTCTTGTTTGTTGACAAATTCTGGGATAGCCGATATACGAATGAATGTCTGTCTTGTTTGTTGACAAATTCTGGGATAGCCGATATACGAATGAATGTCTGTCTTGCTTGTTGACAAATTCTGGGATAGCCCATATACGAATGAATGTCTGTCTTGTTTGTTGACAAATTCTGGGATAGCCCATATACGAATGAATGTCTGTCTTGTTTGTTGACAACTTCTAGGATAGCCCATATACGAATGAATGTCTGTCTTGTTTGTTGACAAATTCTAGGATAGCCCATATACGAATGAATGTCTGTCTTGTTTGTTGACAAATTATGTGATAGCCTATATATAAATGAATGTATGTCTTGTTTGTTGACAAATTCTGTGATAACCTATATATAAATGAAAGTCTGTCTTATTTGTTGAAAAAATCTGTGAAAGCCTATATATAAATGAATGTCTGTCTTGTTTGTTGACAAATTCTGTGAAAGCCTATATATACATGAATGGCTTTCTTGTTTGTTGACAAATTCTGTGATAGCCTATATATAAATGAATGTCTGTCTTGTTTGCAAAGAAAAACTAAAACCTAAAGTGACTCAACGTCCGTTGAAATATCGATTCAGACAATGACCAACAATTATTTTATGACCAGTGTTTGTTATTGAAACTACAGTCACAATACGTCTCAGACTGTCTTTAACCTTAACTGCTGAATAAGACGTATTTAACCTTAAACTGCTGAATTAGACGTCTTTAACCTTAAACTGCTGAATTTGACGTCATACATTAAACTACTGAATTAGACGTCTTTTAACCTTAAACTACTGAATTAGACGTCTTTAACCTTTAACTGCTGAATTAGACGTCTTTAACCTTAAACTGCTGAATTAGACGTCTTTAAACTTAAACTACTGAATTAGACGTCTTTAACCTTAAACTACTGAATTAGACGTCTTTAACCATTAACTGCTTAATTAGACGTCTTTAACGTTAAACTGCTCAATTAGACGTCTTTAACCTTAAACTACTGAATTAGACGTCTTTAACCTTAAACTGCTGAATTAGACGTCTTTAACCTTAAACTACTGAATTAGACGTCTTTAACCTTAAACTGCTGAATTAGACGTCTTTAAACTTAAACTACTGAATTAGACGTCCTTAACCTTAAACTACTGAATTAGACGTCTTTAACCATTAACTGCTGAATTAGACGTCTTTAACGTTAAACTGCTCAATTAGACGTCTTTAACCTTAAACTACTGAATTAGACGTCTTTAACCTTAAACTGCTGAATTAGACGTCTTTAACCTTAAACTACTGAATTAGACGTCTTTAACCTTAAACTGCTGAATTAGACGTCTTTAACCTTAAACTACTGAATAAGACGTGTTTTAACCTTTAACTGCTGAATTAGACGTCTTTAACCTAAAACTGCTGAATTAGACGTCTTTAACCTTAAACTACTGAATTAGACGTCTTTAACCTTAAACTACTGAATTAGACGTCTTTAACCTTAAACTGCTGAATTAGACGTCTTTAACCTTAAACTACTGAATTAGACATCTTTAACCTTAAACTGCTGAATTAGACGTCTTTAACCTTTAACTGCTGAATTAGACGTCTTTAACCTTAAACTACTGAATAAGACGTCCTTTACCTTTAACTGCTGAATTAGACGTCTTTAAACTTAAACTACTGAATTAGACGTCTTTAACCTTAAACTACTGAATAAGACGTGTTTTAACCTTTAACTGCTGAATTAGACGTCTTTAACCTTAAACTACAGAATTAGACGTCTTTAACCTTAAACTACTGAATAAGACGTCTTTAACCTTAAACTACTGAATTAGACGTCTTTAACCTTAAACTACTGAATAAGACGTCTTTTAACCTTTAACTGCTGAATTAGACGTCTTTAACCTTAAACTGCTGAATTAGACGTCTTTAACCTTAAACTACTGAATTAGACGTCTTTAACCTTAAACTACTAAATAAGACGTCTTTAACCTTAAACTACTGAATAAGACGTCTTTTAACCTTTAACTGCTGAATTAGACGTCTTTAACCTTAAACTGCTGAATTAGACGTCTTTAACCTTAAGCTACTGAATAAGACGTCTTTTAACCTTTAACTGCTGAATTAGACGTCATTAACCTTAAACTACTGAATTAGACGTCTTTAACCTTTAACTGCTGAATTAGAAGTCTTTTAACCTTTAACTGCTGAATTAGACGTCTTTTAACCTTTAACTGCTGAATTAGACGTCTTTTAACCTTTAACTGCTGAAAAACCAAAACCGCATTTAAAAATAAACCATTACTAAAAGTCGGCTAAAAAAAAAATTATGAATTTTATACTCTTTCGGTGGCAAGGAATTATGTTACAAACGTTTTGAAAATTTAACCCATTAAGTGATGACTAAATATATTAAATTCGTAAACCGAGTCAGTGGTAACGCACCGAAATCTAATTTGGGAAATTTGGAAACCGTATTCTTAAATATACATAAGTACTGTATCTGAGAACGTGTAGATATATATAGATGCATAAAGATACATATGGATACATATGGATGTATATAGATGCATAAAGCTACACCTAGATACATACGGATAATATATATACACATGTAGATACAGAGAGATGCAACTAGAAACATAAAGATGCATACAGATATATATTGATGCCTGCAGATGCATATAGATACTTATAGATAGATAGTGATGCATATATATATACACATCGATGCATACAGATACATATAGATGCGTCCGAATCGTAAAACCCACAGGAGAATATTTCAAAAGAGGACTGATGTGGGGGTACAAACAGTTTTCACGAACCGGAAGTCAGGAGAAACTGATCAAACACCCCAACCTGATTAGTGGGTAAGATCCCGTTATTGCCCTCCACCCCCCCCCCAAATCCCCGACCTGATCTATTCCCGCCCCCCCCAACCACCACCACCACCAACTGTTTCAAGATGTCAACCTCACCCGCCTAAACAAATGCCCGCCCCTGTCGCCAACGTCTCAACGCCTTTTGTTCGGGTCTGACCGAAGCAGACTATCCAATGCAATCGGAGATTTNAGATTTCAGTGTCCTTTGCCCTAAATACAAGAATTTGGGGGGGGGGGGTATTGTCTTATGGTAACCTCTTACTTATATTAACTTTTTAGAACCTTTTATTTTTGTTTCGTCTGTCAAGAATACAATGAGAAAACCATCTTTTTGAAAAGTGGCCCAGGTATTAGTAAGTTAAATATTAATCACCGGAAGCAGCAAGAGGTTGGACCCATTCAACAAGATCCTTTTCCCTCAGTAGGAGCCATTTTGTGATCTTTATTGTGTATTTTTCTGTACAACCTAATGGGGCTCGTGGGTATATGACCCAAAGTAACTTAATTATAAATGCATTTTTTTTTTAAATAATGATAACATGGAAAATTCAATTAATTTGCGATAAATCTTCCCATTTTCGCAGCTAGTGTTTTATCTTCCAAAATCGTATGACCTTATCAATCTTAAAGGCATCAATGGGACCATGTGACCTTATCAATCTTAAAGACATCAATGGGACCATGTGACCTTATCAATCTTAAAGGCATCAATGCGACCATGTGACCTTATCAATCTTAAAGACATCAATGGGACCATGTGACCTTATCAATATTAAAGGCATCAATGCGACCATGTGACCTTATCAATCTTAAAGGCATCAATGTGACCATGTGACCTTATCAATCTTAAAGACATCAATGTGACCTTATCAATCTTAAAGGCATCAATGTGACCATGTGACCTTATCAATCTTAAAGACATCAATGTGACCATGTGACCTTATCAATATTAAAGGCATCAATGCGACCATGTGACCTTATCAATCTTAAAGGCATCAATGTGACCATGTGACCTTATCAATCTTAAAGACATCAATGTGACCTTATCAATCTTAAAGGCATCAATGTGACCATGTGACCTTATCAATCTTAAAGACATCAATGTGACCATGTGACCTTATCAATATTAAAGGCATCAATGCGACCATGTGACCTTATCAATCTTAAAGGCATCAATGTGACCATGTGACCTTATCAATCTTAAAGACATCAATGTGACCTTATCAATCTTAAAGGCATCAATGTGACCATCATCTAAAAAAGCTGACCTTCAGATTAGAGACCGACCGAAAGTGATTTTGTGATTTCGGCCGAAGCCGAAAATAGGCCGAAAGTTTAAAATGACTTTCGGCCGAAACCGAAAAAATACCGAAAGTTAAAAATTAATTTTGGCCGAAACCGAAGCCGAAACCGAAAATGAAATATTAAGATATTTTGAAATTCGTTCCCGCATACATTCTGCATTCATCGAAAATGATGTGGGAAAGTATAAATATTTACATTCTTTTTATAAAAAATGAGATAATCGTGAATATTAATAAATAAACATCTAATATAGGGGTCTCAAACTCGCGGCCCGCGAGCCATTTGTGACCCGCAAGACGATATTTTGCGGCCCGCTACATGACAGAAAAGTTTAACGTAAGTGCACCGGCGCGTTTCCCCCATTCTCATATCTATAACGTGACTCTCCGCGACGGTTTCAGTCGAATCTCACCGACTAGTCTATTTCTGATTTTTTTTTTTAAAATGTTTCTATATATTTTGTATGACAGGTCTCTGGCAACAGTGAGTAGTTCTTGAGAACCCTTAATGATTTTATTGCTATTTGTAAAGATTGAGCAGATTGTAACAGTTGTAATCGCTTTTTTGTGGATCACTTGGATTACTTGATGCGGCCCACTCTCATTCAGACACTACCTCCTGTGCCCCCCCCCCCTTTTCCCCCTATGATTTGAGTTTGAGACCCTTGATCTAAGAATACTTAGGATTATAAAAGTAATTTAAATTGCTTTACAATTTTTTTTAAATTAGTATGTAGGAGAAAATTTGGGGGGGGGGGGAATTGGGGAAAAATTTTTTTTTTTAAAAGGGGTCTCTAAAATTTGTGGTTAAAAAAGATGGTTTAATTTTTTTTTAAAATTTGTATTTTGGGAAAAATTTGGGGGGGGGGGGGGAATTAGTGCAAAATATTTTTTTTTTAAACAGGGTCTATATTTATACACCAAGTTTTTCTAGCGAATTAAACAAAAATTTCTTCGTTTAGTTGGTTGTTATTGATCGGTTAGTTCGTTTATTAAGATCGTTTAGTTTGTTGTTAAAGATCGTTTAGTTTGTTGTTAAAGATCGTTTAGTTTGTTGTTAAAGATCGTTTAGTTTGTTGTTAAAGGTCGGTTAGTTTGTTGTTGAAGATCTTTTAGTTTGTTTCATAAAGATCGCTTAGTTTGTTGTTAAAGATCGCTTAGTTTGTTGTAAAGATCGCTTAGTTTTTTCATAAAGACCGCTTTGTTTGTTCTTAAAGATAATTAATTTTGTTCCTTAAGATAGATTAGTTTGTTCTTAAAGATCTTTCAGTTTGTTCCTAAAGAACATTTAGTTTTCTGTTAAAGATCGCTTAGTTTATTCTTATAAATCATTTAGTTTACTATTAAAGATCATTTGTTTTGTTCTTAAAGATCATTGAGTTCGGTCTTAAAAATCGTTTAGTTTGTTCTTAAAGATCGCTTAGTTTGTTTTAAAGATCGTTTAGTTTGTTCTTAAATGTCCCTTAGTTTGTTGTTAAATATCGTTTAGTTTGTTCTCAAAGATCGCTTAATTTGTTCTTAAATGTGGCTTAGTTTGTTGTTAAATATCGCTTTCACTGAGTATTAAAATGACCAAAAACCTGAGCACTTTCGGCCGGATGGCCGAAAGTCTAAGTCAATTTCGGCCGAAACCGAAGAAAAACCGAAAGTTAACTTTTCTCTTTCGGCCGAAACCGAAATTAAGCCGAAAGTTAACTTTTCATTTTCGGCCGAAACCGAAAGTTGGTCGAAAGTGTTAAAATGGCCACTTTCGGCGCCGAAGCCGAAGCCGAAATTCGGTCGGCCTCTACTTCAGATCATTCAATAATTGAATGAACACGATCAAGACTTGGTGGGTATTGGTGGAATAACGCTGGCATTAAATTGTTGTAACACACTCTGTTAATTACACCGCTTATCAAGGTGTCTCCAGCTCAATCCATCAAAAGTGCCACATGAGAGTATATTGAACATGACCTTGAGGGGCAATAGTGCCACATGAGTACAATGAACATGACCCTTGTTGAGGCAACTAACAATTTTTATGGCTGTATCCGTCAATACAGTTTATAAAATTAATGCATTAGATGGCTACATAAAAAGCGGTCTTGGAGTCGCATGATCCCGGTTGTCGGTGAGTCTGCGACCTCTACTCTACTCCCTACTTCTTAAGTTTTAGCCTTGCGTTTTTTACGTCCAGCGTTCTGTCAAGAACTGTTTTGATCCCCCCCTCCCCTCTTGACACAGATAAACTCGTATCTCTAACCCCTAACAGCCATGACATAATCTCTATCCAAACCGTCGGGGGCACTTACGCATCACTAGAACTCGCTCTCACTCACATAATATACACCCCACACGTGCGCACACATACACAGACAGACATTCTCTACGCGCACAAAAAAATGAGATGACAGAATTAATACAAACCATTGAAGAGCTGTGCGTAGTCTTAAGAACCTTTTCAGTGTGTCCAAAGGACGTTTAAAAATGTTTAATGGAATTTTTCAAATGCAATTCCTCTCGCTGCACTTTAGAATACTAACTACAAGGCAGCTTAGTGTAGTTTTCATTTCATTTTGTTTTTTTTACCGTTGTGCGTACGCTCATGAAGGCTTCACGCCGACACGTTCGTTGTTTTGTTGCAAAGGTGTTGTTTTTTTTTCCTGGTTTTCCATATTTTGTTTCGCTCATTTCCAATTCAAATACTTAAAGTTGGAGTGGGATAACTCTGGACGCTGAACTGATTTAACTTCTGTTACAAGATAGTAAAAAACTTGTCTGCCCTTGGATAGAACCGAGTCCAACATTTGTGTCACCAGAAAACATCCAGCGGCGTGTCTGGTTTTACTGCCGCCTCCCCACCCCTAACAACGAAAAAACACCACCGCCCTCCAAGCCCCCCACCTCCAAGCCCCCCACCTCCAAGCCCCCACCTCCAAGCCTACCATCTCCAAGC
>CAXITT010000654.1:973-26604 GCA_964033795.1 Lymnaea stagnalis | reverse complement strand
CCCCCCCCCCAATCCCAAACTGCTCGGTATTACATAAAGGATTTATACGAAAAACTTTTGTTTTTAGGGTTTGTTTGATTTCTAGAATAACCTCTCGGTGGAACAAATCAAAAACAAAATGATTCATCTGAAGAAATCTCACCCTGATTCAAAGCTGCCGCAGTCCAGCCTGACCCCGGGGAAGGGGGTGAGGGGGGGGGACACCCAAACAGAAATTTTTTACTGTTTACTTACTGAGCTGATTGACGTGAACTTAGTGTCGAAGTCGGGAGTTTCTATTTACCTTTCTGACCTGATTCATCGGCACCTGCAAAAAATGTTTGAACAGTCGCTCTGCACCGCTGAACGACTTGTGGCGTGGAAAACGGTCAATGACGTCATTATTAATTTTTTTTTTTTAAATTTATTTTCTTTCGTTTTAGAATCTTTAATTAATTCTTTTAGTTATTTTATGTTTATTTATGTCTTCGGTTATTTTATCATTATTATCAACTGTTGTATTTTGAATGCGAATTACGGCGCCTTCATCTTCTTAGAGGTTGTTTTTTTTTCTTTCGTTTTAATGCCCCTGTCAAATCTAACGTGAAATATACATATTTTAAAATACGTATTTTTGCATTTAATCGTGTTTAAAATAATGGAGTGGAATTCTTAACTCATTAGCTTCCTAAATAAATGTAGGAAACCCTTTAGACTAAAAGAACTAAACATCTTCTAAAAATAATGCTCATCTTCATATTCTATTATCTTAAAGCTCTTAGGCGTAAAAATGTGCCAGAATGGACAGTTTTATCGTTACCTTTTACCCTCCAGGGGCGTAGTGAGGGGGGCAGGGACAGATGTCACCGGGCGCAAGCTTAGTTAAGGGCGCCAAAATGTGCTTTGATATTATATTATGGGTAAAAATAATGGGTTTGAGAGTTGAAAAAAAGAAAAGGGGGGGGGGGCGCTTTAAAATGGATCTTGTCCCCGGGCACGAAACACCCTCGCTACGCCCCTGTTGCCCTCTATTTTCCACTGGCTGCTGATTTGTTTGTACGGGGAAATGTGTAATTACAAAGGTTGTTTTTTTTTTCCTCTCCCTGAAACTTTAAGAGCTGTCCTTACCTCGGTGTTAAATTTTTGTTGAATTTCATTTTTATGTTGTTGTTTTTTTTTTTAATTTAAACTTTAAATTGTATCTTTTTTTAAAATTTATTTTATTTGTTCCATGGTAAAAGTAATTAATGTTGTTGGGTTTTTTTTAAGTAGTTCTGCAATAATGTAAAAACAATCTATGCGGATGCAATTTGTTGATGTTGTTTTTTTTTGTTTTTGTTTTTTTTTTCAAAATCTACTCATAGAATTGTGACATCTTTTTATCCGCGCCATTAGCCGTCCTTATTTTTTATTCTTTTCTTTTCCGATTTTAATACAAAATTTTGTTTCGGGGTTGATCTTAGTTTTATTATTTTATTTTTTTTAATTTTTTTTTTTTAAAGTTTTCTTTTCTATTCACAATATTTCTATTTCTTTTGTTCCCCGAATGTCCCCCTTCTTATTTCTTTTTTAGTCTTTTAAACTCCTTCAATGGAAATTTAAAACACGGACAGGAAAAAAAATGAATCTGATTACATGAAGCTTTTCTTTTTTCATACCAAGTGAATCTGTTTTTGAGAATGAAGAGTTCTCATCTGCTTTGTTGACATTCCATTGACCAATAAAAGTGCTCGCTCCAACTCACGCGAGAATCGTCACAACTGCACGTATTTTAAAGTCTCTTTCAGCCATCTTTGTTTGGGCTGCCAGTGGGCGCACTTGTGTGTGTCCTACAAACATTGAGATGTTCTCTGAAACAATTATGTGCTTCTATAAAACTTGAATTTCTCATGAATTTCAAGACTCGTCTTCCGTGAAGAAAGTGTCAGACAATGGAGATAAACAGGTTTCTAAACATTGTGAGTTAATGGCGCCGTCTTCATTTTTTTTTACATTTTACTCGGCTCAGCTTTAATTGGGTTTGTCATGTCTGAGACCGGAAAATGTCACATGGCATTACGTAATGTTACTATTTTTAGACAATTTTTTCGTTACAAAATAGCTTCTAACAATTTATTTCCGCATACGTATAATATATATAGCAGTAACAATTTGTTTGTACAAATCTTTTGAAAAATAAAGTTGTTAACACGTTTTCGTCTAGGCTAAGTCTCACATAAGCATAGAACTACCAAGCAGCTGTGGAGAGATGGGTCACACGGACTACCAGGATGTTTTATTCATATGTTTTAAAGGGCTTGGCCAGACTGTACACCCGGATGCTCTGTTAATAGATTTCCGCCGTTAAATGACAAACTCTATTGGGAATGATTATTTCTTTGACTCTTCCAAGCTTATTTACTGAGATTTCCTTGAAAATATTTAATTTAATTTACAAAATATGTAGTCTCATATGATCACTATACCACAAACTCCGCTTTAATTCAAATCTTATACATATTTCAACTACATTAGCGCTAAAAATAAACCGTATTTTTACATTCACTCTTTTAGGATCCATGCATCACGTATTGCTGTGACAGAATTATATTTCAAATTGACGGAAACAGAATGTGTCTCTAAATAATTATGACATTTGCATGATTTTTTTTTTTTTTTTTTTTTTTTTGGGACTGCCCCCACACTTCCTTCCTCGGCCATTGAGTTGAAGTGACTCGAACCTGTTACGAATGAAATGTTCACAGACTTATGGCAACAGATAAACCCAACGGAATACAGAAGAACAATTTCAATGGCAATTTTTTTTAAAAAGAAAATAACAAATCAATGTTAGCATATTTTAAACGTTCTATCCCAAACCCTGAAACAGAACATGCAAACTAGAACATGAGAACTTATCAACTCAAAACATGAGAACTTATCCAATCCAACATGAGAACTTATCAACTCAAAACGTGAGAACTTATCAACTCCAACATGAGAACTTATCAACTCAAAACATGAGAACTTATCAACTCAAAACATGATAACTTATCAACTCCAACATGAGAACTTATCAACTCCAACATGAGAACTTATCAACTCGAACATGAGAACTTATCAACTCCAACATGAGAACTTATCAACTCCAACATGAGAACTTATCAACTCGAACATGAGAACTTATCAACTCCAACATGAGAACTTATCAACTCAAAACATGATAACTTATCAACTCCAACATGAGAACTTATCAACTCAAAACATGAGAACTTATCAACTCAAAACATGAGAACTTATCAACTCAAAACATGAGAACTTATCAACTCAAAACATGAGAACTTATCAACTCAAAACATGAGAACTTATCAACTCCAACATGAGAACTTATCAACTCCAACATGAGAACTTATCCAATCCAACATGAAAAATCACCAACTCCAACATGAGAATGAACAAACCTCTCTGTAGTTAAGCTATTTTTTTTTTAAACTACTGACATTAAAGCCCATTTTATTCACTTCCACTTGTACAAGAAGAGCTACTTCTCTTTTCTCCTCATTACGCCATTTACTCTCAAGCGCTAGTCAATTTTACAATAATTTCATCTGCCAATTAACCTCGAGACAAATTCTTCTTCAAACAGGTCCACGTTTTTTTGTTTTTTTTGATGACGTAACTTCAAGCCCGAGCATGCCTTTACTCTCGTCCCCCAGCGACGATCTGCTTCCTCTCCTTAACGTCTCAACGCAAACAGCCAAAAATAATTAACGCCGGCAGGAAAAGTCAACTCTGCAAACAGGGGCATATTTACAACCAACGCTCAAATAGAGACGCGAGGGGGGCCTTGTTAGATGGGAGAGCACAGTCAACACTCGCTTGGCTTCCGTTTCGGGACACAAGAAAATCCGAGGGACCAATAATGTCATAAACGTTATTGGAGTGTTAGGGTAGCGTGACGTCAGAGGCGCACGGAAGACACTACTGCAACAACAACAACAATAATAATAATAATGATAATGATAAATTAAAGTTGCAAACTCTTTTTTTGGAGCTAGTTGCTTTTAAAAAAAGTAAAATGGCGAAAGAGCCGGTAATCCAGTTAACATGCACGTTGTTATTTGGTCTTGTGCGTAGACTTTTCCTTTGAATATCCATGTGTCCCATGTATCCTATGTCTCATGTGTCCCATGTATCCTATGTCTCATGTGTCCCATGTATCATATGTCTCATGTGTCCCATGTATCCTATGCCTCAAGTGTTCCATGTATCCTATGTCTCATGTGTCCCATGTATCCTATGTGCCATGTGTCCCATGTATCCTATGTCTCATGTGTCCCATGTATCCTATGTCTCATGTGTCCCATGTATCCTATGTCTCATGTGTCCCATGTATCCTATGACTCATGTGTCCCATGTGTCCCATGTATCCTATGTGTCATGTGTCCCATGTATCCTATGACTCATGTGTCCCATGTATCCTATGACTCATGTGTCCCATGTATCCTATGTGTCATGTGCCCCATGTATCCTATGACTCATGTGTCCCATGTATCATATGACTCATGTGTCCCATGTATCCTATGTGTCATGTGTCCCATGTATCCTATGTGTCATGTGTCCCATGTATCATATGACTCATGTGTCCCATGTATCCTATGACTCATGTGTCCCATGTATCCTATGTGTCATGTGTCCCATGTATCCTATGACTCATGTGTCCCATGTATCCTATGTGTCATGTGTCCCATGTATCCTATGTGTCATGTGTCCCATGTATCCTATGACTCATGTGTCCCATGTCTCACGTGTCGTGCATTTGTATAAAAGGGTTGGAAGGACGAGAGATTCAACTGCAGGAAGGTGTAAATGATTTATTTTTTTTTAACTCCGACACTAAATCAGAAGATAAAACATTACAGCTTCTATATCAGTCCTGGGTTACGGCATCATTTGTCTCCTCGTGTGGATAAATTAGACCGAAATATGTTGTTGTTTTTTCTCCCAACATTTGTTTTTGCATAATAACCATGGATTTGATGATGAACATGCTGAAAAAAGTGATTCACTTGAAACTTTCTGACACCATATTCAGGGTTTTCTTGACTTTTTGTCCAAAACCAAATCTTACATTCAGTTCGAGTTTTCTATCTGACCGTTGAGTCAAAGACAATGGAGCATGACTAATGTCTTATCTATTGTCTGTGCCCTTGAAGTGTGGGGGGGGGGTGGAGCTATCTACAAGATCATGCTTCTTTTCCACAGATCCTACTCTGTCGATCTGAACAAGTGCTCTCCTTGCAATGGGATGTCGTGTCGATTCGTTGGTTAGTTGATTTTTACCGGAGACTTTCCTTCCTGTGTTGTCTTCGGTAGTGAATTTGGTGCTCAAATAATATATACGGGATATGTCCAATTTTAAAAAAAAAAATCAAACAGAGTAGCTTGCCCTTGGACACCTCCCACTTGTTCCACTTCCGATTAGCTCCTAAAAACATGTTGGTTGTTTGTTTGTTTTTTAAACTCGAATCCAATAAGCTGAGCAGTGGTGATTAAAATGGATCCAATAATATTTTTAACTATTATTAACATAGTATAATTTCAGGACGAAGAATGTATTTCTTATCAGCTCATCGTCATCCGATCCATGTTTACTTAGCCTGGCCGACGGCCGCCGCCCAAAGATGTCAAAGAGGAGCAACCTCAAATGTTCTTTTCTCCCCGAAAATAAAAATATTTTTTTTCTAAGCGGTCTTACCCTAGGGCAGGGGTCGGGAACCTTTTTGTCTGAGAGAGCCATGGACACCACATATTTTGAAAAGTAATTATGTTTAAAACTAAAAATTCAAGAAAATGTATGCATTTTGTGTAATTTCAACACTAAAAATACAATAATTAGGTCTCTGAATTCCTTTTAATAACATTGTTAAGCTGTTGCTAATCAATAAATAGTATTTCTTACCATTAATGCGACTTTTTTTTTATAATCGAACATTTTTCTGCGAGCTAGATGCAGCCAGCAACAGAGCCACATCTGGCTCGCGAGCCATAGGTTCCCGACCCCTGCCCTAGGGTGACCAAACGTTCCGCAAAAACGGGATTGTTACTTTTTTTCGCGATCGTACCCGGTGTCCCGCAAAAGTCTCTCGGGACGCCTGAAGCCTAAATGTCCCGTTTCTAAAACCAAACACATTTTCAAATCACGAAAACTATCTAATTTATAATATAACTTCAAGTAATATTTTGGCTAGCTGTGCGGCCAGTGCCCGGAGTGATGTGGGCTCGCGTGATGGCTACATTTAATTTGTTGTGTTGTATTATGTTGTAAAATATGTATAAATAAATAAGTATTCACTGCACAATTATTCTTTTCGTTTATGATATGCCCCAGAGTTTAAATTAAATTACAAAAGTGAAGGTGAATTTAAAAAAGATTTCTAGGTCTAAAAATAGTTAAAATGAGCATATTTAAATAAACAGTTTCCGGAGGACGCCCTTGGATTCCTCTTTAGCTGGAGGGTATCCCCCCCCCAACCCTGCTTGGGTGTGTCCCGTTTTTTCCAGTTCATGATTTGTTCACCCTAACTTACTAACTTGCCCCATATGACTCAACACAGTGGAAACATGAAAGAACTATGCCAGATGAGAACTGATGATAAAATTAACATTTCAGTGTGTCTATTACATTTCCCCAGTGTCCTGGCTCTGTCCGTCACGGTGCCTCGTGGGTCCAAACTCCGAGTACACCAATCATACAGCAAGCTGCACGTACACCATAATGCAACACTCTTGTGAGTGTGCACGATCATCAAAACTAAACAGGCTGCACAATTATTTTTTTTTTTTTCGGATTGAAGAAAGAAAGAGAATGTTGAAACTCGGTTTAGGAACCTGTTCTAATTGGGTGAACCAATTACGTCCAATTACCGCAAGACATAACAAGAAACGAACTCCAATCAACAAGAATTAAATTCAACCTCAATGTCAATGGCGGAGAAGAATAAGGGAGAAAACTCGTTTTAAAAAAATGGTCCCAAAACTGTTACGATGATTAAGCTTATTACTTGATTGATTGATTGATTGATTTTTTTTTTTAAATATATTTTCTTCCTCTTATTTTTATGATTTTCTTTTTATTTAACGCTGTTGTCGGTGCGATAAAGGATACGTGTTTACTGGGAAGAGGGGGCGGGGGGGGGGCGGGGGCATGATCTTCGGGATGTATTAAAATGTAACTAAGCAACGTCATCAAGATGGTTGCCTGCAAGCAGTCTTTTGGTGCCTGTTCCAATACCACGTCTTGAAATTAAAGGTGGGGGGAAAAGGGGGGGAAGGGTAACGTTCATTTTCCTGAAATCAATCCTTTTCATGACGACTGAATTCTTAATTTAATTTTCGTGAATCGAGCGAGACACCTCGTCCAATGATGGGGACGATTGAAAAGGGGGGGGGGGGCGAAAAGAGGGTGTGAGGCGCAGAGCGCGGGAGTGTAGAGGGGATGGAAGAAAAGGAACGAGGGTCACAGAGAGAAAATGGCGCATTTGTCACAATGAATTGTGTTCAAGTCACCGGTGATGGCATGTGGAGCTTGTCGCGCTCATGGGAGCAACACGAGCCTGATGTCCATTCGCGGGATAAAATATTCAAGTGTCGCGTCTTAGCGGCCCTGTTTGACAGCTACTGTCTTCATTTCCTCGTTGGGTCTCTCTCCATCTCTCCCTCCATCTCTCCCTCTCTCCCTCTCTCTCTCCCTCCCTCTCTCTCTCTCCCCCTCTCTCTCTCCATCTCTCTCTCTCTCCCCCTCTCTCTCGCCCTCCCTCCCTCTCTCTCTCCCTCCCTCTCTCTCTCTCTCCCCCTCTCTCTCTCTCTCCCTCCCTCTCTCCCTCCCTCTCTCTCCCTCCCTCTCTCTCTCCCTCCCTCCCTCTCTCTCTCCCTCCCTCTCTCTCTCCCTCTCCCTCCCCCTCTCTCTCTCCCTCCCTCTCCCTCTCTCTCTCTGTCCCTCTCTCTCTCTCTCTCTCCCTCCCTCCCTCTCTCTCTCTCTCTCTATCTATCTCTTTCTCTATCTCTCTGGGCGGGTGCCCGGCGTGGAATTTGATGAATTTGTTTGATATAGATTGGAAAAGTTTGGGTTTTAAGTGTTGCAGCCCCCCAACAACACAGAGAATCATTGGTCAGTTGAATGTTCCCCCCCCCCCCCCTCTTCCCCACATCCCACACCATCCCCCCGCCCTGCACACGTGGCACTAACCAAGAGGTGGATTTTTTTTTTAAATGTCTTAAACATCTGACGTAGTTTTAAAAAAAAAGCATCTCCAGTTTGTAAGGCTTGGGGCGATCCTTGATTTTGCCGCCACCTAATGAACGAAAACCATAATGAATGATAATACCTACAGAAGCCTTTTTTTTTTTTTTTTAAACAAACTTTATAAAACAGTGTATGAGATCATGAAACTTTTAATTAAGGAGTCCAATTGCAAACCCTGCTAAGTCACTTTAGATTGATTTTGAGAAAAAACACATTTTTCTAAAACACAATGATGCGCTAATCCTAGGATTCTGTTGTTTTTGTTTTGTTTTTTTGTTCCAGTTGTAAGATTAGCTGCAAATGATATATTTTTTTAACATAAAATATAGTTAAATGGGCATTTTTGCATTTATAATGCATTATAAAGTTATTACTTAGCAGGTTTTGAAAATGGTTTACATACTTAGCAGCTTTTGAAAGAGGTTTAAAATACTTATGAGGATTTGAAAATGGTCTAAATCACTTAGGAAGTTTGACTGCCCACAACAAATTTAAAAGATATAGAGGGGGGTGCTCTTTTACATTTTCTTTAAACTGTACTGCATGATTTTAATGAACATTATCAGCAAAATGTGTCGAAAGAAAGTCATGTGCCGGCAAGCTAAATTGTGATTGGCTCTTTTTCACAAATTTTGTTTAAAACAACTACTGCCATTGTCTGGTAACTTAGTAGGGTTTGAAAGTGAATGCTAATGCAACTTAGAGGGTTTTGCAAGTCTTTCGTATTTTGGCTGCATCTATAGGAACCCGGCTACCTATAATCGCCAATGACTATTCGCACCCGGAGTGGCTCCGTACAGATTAAATAGCTTCGGAGCCGGATGTGATAACAATCATAATATGAGAATTATTTTTTTTTAATTGTTTTTTCTGCTTGTTATTTCATAGATTCATAGTTTTATTCTTTTTAGTTGTTTTTTTTTATTTTTGCTTTGTTAATTTCTCTTAGGACGGGTAGATTTTTTTTTCTTTCTTATTTTCTTTTTTAATTTAAGCCATTTTCGTAGATCATTTTTTTTTAAATCTAGTAATGAAGATGATTTAGATACATTGATTGTTTTCATTTGAATTTTAGAAAAATAATAATATTAATTTAATTATTAAAATTAAATCCTTTTTTTAGGATTATTTATGTGTATTGTTTAAGTTAAAAGATTTAATCACACAGTACTGTACCCTTTGGGCAGCCAACCAACTATGAAACAAAAAGCGTGATCTTTACCATGAAAAATAATAAAGCCCCAGGAACTGTGGAACTTATAAAACTAAGTGAAAATGCAAGTTGACTCTGGCTTGTGGTGAGTAAAATGAGAGGCAGTGTTAGTGATTTTATGTATCTTGATGGAACCAAGTTGCTTTGTTAGTCATCTGTTTGCAATGGTGTTTATTTCGCTACTGACATATATTTCATTACTTTCCCGCTTTTTGCCTCTTAGTCTTAGTAAATCACCAGCTATTTATTGAGAAAGAAATCGAAACTGTCACAAATTTTAAGAAAGGAAATTGACAATTTTATTTAAAGTTTTAACAAACATTTCCCACATAACCTCCCCACCCTCAAAATTCTAGCCGCGTTACGTCCGTAATGGATGCACAACCGTGCAAAGGAAAAGCAGCGCCCTGGGCGAATGCGCCCCCTGATATTGAGGTCCCTTGCGAGTACCACCTTTACATTGCTGTGCATGGATCCAGTGGGCTAGAAAGAAATATCAGACAAAGTAGATAGATCTATAAAATTTTTAAAAGATTATTTAAATCTAAATATATCCAATTGGGCAACTTTTATAACGTATCTTTGAAGACAGAAGAGTTCTCCTTGTTTTCCTACAATGGCGTCGTAAATGACAAAAGATTCATGAACTGTAGGCTACTTTTTTTTTTTTGTTATGTTGTTCAATTTTGTTAAATGGTTATTGATATGAACAAAAACACGGTAATGCGTCACAATGAACTACCTAGATGCGTCAACAGTAATAGTTAGTCTAGTTGCCCTCGCAATAACTTC
This sequence comes from Lymnaea stagnalis, assembly GCA_964033795.1. Taxonomy (NCBI): domain Eukaryota; kingdom Metazoa; phylum Mollusca; class Gastropoda; family Lymnaeidae; genus Lymnaea; species Lymnaea stagnalis. The sequence goes on along the minus strand of CAXITT010000654.1, from coordinate 16,336 downwards.
ACTCGACCATCTAACTTTTTCTGCTACCAGTACCAGGCGTGTGAGATGTAGTTTTGTTACATAATTTATTTTGTTCGCCAGAACCGCAGCAATTGTGAAAACGGAGAAAACTAGAGAAGGTTTTTAAAATAAAATACATTATCCAACTGTTTTGCACCGGGAAGTTGGATTTGGACATATTTTTTAATATCTAGTTAGTCGCATTTGAAATATTGAAATATATTTTTAGAACCCACAAAACAGCTCTATCCCTTAAATTAAGGCTAAACAATATATCCCCTCAACGACTTGCTGTAGTTATTGAGTGTCAAAACGATTGCAAAAAACATTTTGAAATCAAAGCCTGTAAGTCCTTTAAAGAAGCACTGAGTAAAAAGTACATCCTTGACATCTTTTTATCAAATTCAAATATTAAATTCAAAATCACTTTTCCAAAATCAAGTAGCTTGTAGGGATAACAATACTTGTTCACGCACCGTTCTGCGCATGTCCTAAAATGTCGAAAAAACATGTTCTACAATATGGCGTACGGCCTCACGGCATCTTTGGAAAATTGCATACTACGTCACCTTTGTTTATTAAATAATGCTTTCCTCATCAGTGACGTATCAGTTTTTGCGTTCCGGTGATATATTGATTTATAATACGAGTTTTTTTGTGTTTTTTTGTGTCACGGACAGGAACATCGTAACCATTCGGTAAGTTTATCACATAATACTTTTTTGTTATTTATGGATTTAGAAAGATATTTAGTGCTTTAGAAACTACATTCATTCGTGAGTATTAACATATTTAAATGATTAAAATCGGCGTTCTCCTTGAAAAGTTATGCCTCCCCCTAAAGTGTAGGTGGGGGTATGAAAATGTCGCTGAATCGAAAGTTAATTTTATGCGATCGAGTTACCGGATATTGCTATTATTACTGTCAATTATGCAGTGATCCTTTTTTGTTTAATCCCTAATCATCTGAATAATTCTAATACGTTTTAAATGAATACTTTTTAAAAAAATATAAATAAGGAAAGATTTTAACCAAACTTGAAAAGTTTTGGGTCTATGGATTGCTTTTTAGTTTATAAATTACATAATTACAGTTAAATTTAAATAGTTTTGTTCACCGGGTACCAAATTTATCCGTTCTAGTTCTATTACATTCATTCGTGAGTATTAACATATTTAAATGATTAAAATCGGCGTTCTCCTTGAAAAGTTATGCCTCCCCCTAAAGTGTAGGTGGGGGTATGAAAATGTCGCTGAATCGAAAGTTAATTTTATGCGATCGAGTTACCGGATATTGCTATTATTACTGTCAATTATGCAGTGATCCTTTTTTGTTTAATCCCTAATCATCTGAATAATTCTAATACGTTTTAAATGAATACTTTTTAAAAAAATATAAATAAGGAAAGATTTTAACCAAACTTGAAAAGTTTTGGGTCTATGGATTGCTTTTTAGTTTATAAATTACATAATTACAGTTAAATTTAAATAGTTTTGTTCACCGGGTACCAAATTTATCCGTTCTAGTTCTACCACCGTTCTTCATTATTAAATGAATAATTAATTGTTAAATAATAGTAATAATAAAATAATTGTTATTCTCTTATAAATTACTATTCATATGGGAGAATATTGCAAAAATTAGGCATACAATAACTGCTATTTTATCGTTGTCAAGATCATGAAATCAGGCGTGGTGTGTTTGAGTGGGAAGTGGGGATGAACAGGGCTTAGGAGCGAGAGTGAACTATTTTCATGTACTGGTGAACGATGTTGGAGTGAACGATTGAATGAAAGGGGGAGTGAGAGGAGAAGAATTATTATGTCACGGGGAGTACGTTAACAGAGGTTAGACGAGAGATAGGACTCGCGACAGCGAGACGTCTTTTTGGAGATAGTGGATTTTGTCATGATATGTTTTGCTGATTGGAATATTGCCATATACTTTGGATTCATGTTCACGAAACTTTGAGACACATTAATCTAGTAATGCTGTCAGCAAATAAATGTCTTATGTACCTTGAAGCGTATTGTTTTGATGAATCAACCTAGTCTGTTGTGTGACAAGATTCACAAGAGATTAAACCAAAGCGAGAATCATAAACCTAAACAACGAGCCAAATATTCAACAACTAGAATATTTGACAATCGTTAATCCTATTAATTAAGTCTATTTAGGCCTAGTATCTAAATTTAGGCTAATAAATACTAATATATTTGCAGTTGCAAGCCTAATTTAATTAAAGTTAGTAATTTTTAAATTTAATTATGAATTTTAAATTATTGTTAAGTTAATATAGCATTCTGATACTACATCATCATCATAGAAATAATTTTTTTTAATTAGAATTAGGACATAGAAAAGCAGTTTACATAAACAATTATTTAATATATCAAATTACAATAAATTTAATATTAAAATTTAAAAAAAAGAAATGAGTTTTAATCACCACATAAAATGAATATTATCAAAAAGAAACAAGAAATTGTGAATATTGAGGATTATGATTAGATGTTATTTTTAGTCGTCTTTCAGGTACAAGGGAAAATTTTTAATTTTCGATTGAAGTTGAAGAGAAGATTTTTGTGGAATTTATTCCACTTCCATCAACAGTAAGGCATATATGGACGAGGATGGCTAAGATGGGTGCTGGGTGGCCGAGCGGTCTAAACTGTCTCAAACCAAATAGCAGTGGCGCCAGTGGTCCGGAGTTCAATCCCCATTAAAGCCAACATCCCCAGCACCCCGGGTGGATGGGACTCGTTAGCCTTGGACGGCAACCCATCTAAGAGAAGGCAAACTCTGAATTAAAACCAGGAGCCATAATGATCAACAAATTGATCGTGGGCCCCTCAAATATAAGAAGAAGAAGTCTCAAGACAAAGTTTATGAAGGAGAAATTTTGTGATTCATCAACAAGACCAAGAAGTCTGTAAACTTTACATTAAAGGAGTCTACATAGAAAATAATAGGCAGAACAGCCCCAGTCCCTTTTAAAATTTAATCACATACCTGTATGCTCATATATTAGTGTCGTGGTGGTTGATTTGAATAGTTTTTATAATTTCATGCATTTAATTTTGTAGTAAAAAAGACTTCTACTTACCTTTTATAAAGATAAGAATTTATTTACAATATAACTGAATCATAAATTTAGTTTAAATACAATCAACATGTAATTTCTTTTGTTTTTGCCTTTACAATTAATAATTTTTCCAAATTTTTTGACACATGATTTTCTCAACATACCTGGAATAAAATTATCCAAAATAAAAAGTCTTGATGTAATGTAAAATTTATATTGTTCGTTGTGTTGGTTATTAGATTAGGAATGTCACCTGAAAATTTGGTGCAATTATCTTTAAAAATAAAAATGTTGTGGGCAAAATTATGCAGAAATGTGAAATTTGGGTCACACGTTTTGGGGGTAAAATATATAGATTATATAAGGGGCAAAAAAATTTGACTAAAAAAATCATAACTCCACTTCTATAAAAGATAGAAAGATGAAATTGGTGTTGTTGTAAAGCTTACAACTAGCCCTTTAAAATGATGTATCATTCATGGCAAACTTGTGTAGAAGCTATGTTTTAGTAAAATAAAAAGAGCGAATTTCTGAGTGCAGCTTTAAAGATGATTTGTGCCATAGGAATAATTATTTTAGTTTCATACCAGACATTTTCATTAATATCTTTATTATTTAATTTTCTTTTATTCATATCAGATATAAAATGTGGCAGAGATATAGCAACAGCTATGATTTTAGAAATGTCTGCAATGACTATGAAGAAATCAGCCATTAGTATGCCGAGATTGCCATTCAGTATTGCTACTGATGGTAGTAAAGACTCAGTCAAAAAGCAGTATTCTCCAGTGGTCACCATTGAAGGATAGGGTGGCCTTGTAAATTCTCATCTCCTAGCTTTGCTTGTGTACAAAGCATCCTCGGCCACAGGACAGAATATATTTTTAAGATCATGGCCGATTAATTGAATTCACAGGGCATTTCATGGGCAAACTGCATTGCATTTGGCTGTGACAATGTCAATGCCAATGTGATGACTGGCCAATACAATGGACAATGGAGTATACAGTTTTATTAAAGGAGAGCAAGACATTTATCTTGCATGACGCTGCCTCCGTCTGGTGCATCTTGCAGCTAAATAGTTTGGCTTCCTGTCTACCCCCAGTTGAGGAGGTCCTGGTTGACGTTTGTTACTTCTTCAATCAGAAAAGTGTGAATAGACAGTGTGAATTGAAAAACCTGCAAGTCCTGTATGGTGCAGAACAGATGAAAAGTATCATGCACCCCAGATGGCTTAGTATTGCAAGATGCCTAAAAAGATTGTTTGAAAACTGGGACCACTTTATGCACTTTTTTTATGAAGAAAAATATACAAATTCCAAGCCAAATAAGAAACCACATGATGGGCAGACAACTGCTGTGTTGGAAGGACATTGCACAACTTACTCTGTGAAGCAGGTTGATGAACTTTATGACTTTTTGCGGTCATCAACAAATCAAATTAACTGCTATTTCTTGTCTTACACACTGAAAGTTTATGATCAGGTGAGATGAATTTTTATATTTCATGAGTCTTGAAGGCAGCATAATTTTACTCACATTTCATTGGACCAGCAATATTTTCTTACGATTCATTTTATTTTCTGCAAAGTTGTCTGTAGTGGACATTAGTAATTTTGTATTATTTACCTTACCATACTGTTGTACTTAATAGTATTTTTATGACACGTGGTTGGTTTTACAAGTACTTGTCCAACTGCAGGCAGAAGAAGCCATGATCATCATGCTCAAGGAGAACCCCTTCAGCCTAACAGGTGACTTGTACAGCAGAATTCTCTTGCCAACAGCAGTTAATGGTATTGACCAGATGAGCTTGTGTAGATTGGTTATGTTAATGTATGCATTTATGTTGTAGATAGTTGGACAAATTTAATACATTTCTTTTGTTTTAAATTATCATCTAAATGGTTTATCATAATACCTACAGTACTAGTTTATAATTTTTTGTGTCTTTCAGTTCCAATGCAAGCTAAGAAGCAGTCAGAAAGATGATGCTGACCTGATTGTTGGATCTCAGACAAAGACCATGCTCCAAAACAAAGAAAAATACAGCCCCAGAGACAAGGGGGTTGTGGAGTTCTATGCTTCTGTTGAAAAATATTTTGAGATGGTGCTTGACTACCTTCTAAAAAAAACTTCCCAATCGGATCCTGCACTTCAGAATGCTTCTGTAGTTGATCCAAAAAGGAGATTAGAGGTTAAACAACACCTGCTAGAATACTTTCTTACCAGATTCCCCATTCTAATCCCCAGAGGGACTGATGTTGACACCATCTATGAAGAGTTTGATAGGCATCAGCAGAGGAACATTGAGGATTGCATTGAGGATGAGGTAGGAGTTGACAGGATTTGGCAAACAATTTGCCAAAAGCATCCAGCCCTTAAGAATCTTGCCCATGTAGTGAACAGGATCCTCACCACACCTCACTGCAGTGCTGGATACAAGAGAATATTCTCTATGTTCCTGAAAACATGCCCAGACCAGGGGAAAAAAATGGCCCAAAAACAACAGAGGCCTTGTTAGTCCTCAAGAGAAAATCAGGAAGCTACTTGGACTTGGATGAAACTTTCAGTGGAAAAGAACTCCAGCAGCTTAAAAGTTCAGCAAGCGTCATCAATACACAAGGTATTTAAATATTTATAAAATGTGTATTCAGAGAATGTGCCCCTTTTATTGCTACAAGTGTACTAATTTGTTCAGTATTGTACTATTCTGAGACAATATTGTTCTATTTTGAGATGGAATTGTACTATTTTTGGAGTTCCTGGGGAAACAAGTCTGGTGCATGAGTATAATATAAGCTTTAATTAAATGATAATATAATTCTTTACTTTTTTTTTCGGGGGGGGGGGGTAGATTTTATAAGGCTAAAGCATCTAGACCTAGATGAGCCACACAGTGGGATCTGACTATGATAAAAACATCATGTTTGTGGCTCTTTAGGGTTAACAACACATGGTCAAGGGCTTACCAATAAGCATGACATTAAATTACAATTTATTTACAACTGTAGGATGTTATAAACTATAATTATCATAAGGTAGATATTTTAAAAATAATACAATTTTGTTAACATTCACAATTTTTAGTTTTATAGTTAATGAAAATTCACAATATTTAGTTTTTAATCTCAAATGTATTAAAATAGATAGCCAGTGTAGATAGCCAGTGTAAAAATGTATGAGTGTGTTTGTATGACAATGTCATGATTAATTTGTGATACAGATTAGAGAAGAGAACACATTCTTCAATGAGTGACGCTCAAAGTGAAAGAGTTTACCATCAGGGTCCCATTTGGATAGCTCTGCTCAGGATCATAAGAGTTACTCATGATGTTTTATCATTGCAGCTTTTTTTTGCTACATTTCAACACTATAAGATAAGATAAGGTAAGATAAGATTCTTTTCTTTATCCAAATAATGTGTTTTGATTACATTGTATAATTCATTTTTAGCACAAATCCAGCAAATATTCTTTCTAAGACAAAATTTTTAAACCAGAGCAATTTAAACACATCTAATGTGTGTCTCAAGTGCAATAATCAGGCATCATATACAACAGAATTTAACTCCTTTAGTGACAATATTAACTTTAATTGAGAGCGATTGTTTGATTTTGTTAAAGCCAGAGGAGCACTCTGTTAAATTCTAACAGACTGGGGAACAAATAAGTGCATAACTTTCAGTGTTAACTTTGAGGGAAAGAATTCACCCTGATTGAGCTCATCTTAAGTATCAGTCGTGTCATGTTTAAAACAGAATGTTTACTTAATGAACTTGAATAATAAGTTTATACTAGAGGTGTGATTAGAATAAAAAATATGGATTTAAATTATAGCTAGAATATTAAATTTAGACAAGAAATATGGTTAAAATATTAAGTTTAGAATAGAAGTGTAAATTATATTTAAAATTGTATTTCTCCAGATGAGTCTCCTCTCAAATTTGGTTGGTTGAATGTATTAATGAAAGCCATGGAGATGACCAAACTGGACTTTAATTTCACATGAAGATGTCAGAACTAGACATTGAAAATCTCACATGCAGATGACCAAGCTGGAAATTGAAAACTTCATATGAAGATGTCAAAACTGGACTTAAAACTTTACCATGACAAGGATGACCTATTGAAGTAGGTTTTTTTTAAATTTTGCCTTCAATCAAACAAAAAAAACCAACAAAACTACAACTATAATACTAAGTTTTACAGTATTTTTAAGATTAATTCATATGAACACTATGATTTTTGGTATTATTACATATGTGAAGACATTACCTACAGAAATACAGAGGATACCATCTTACTATTACAGTAAAGCCTCCGTTTTATAACCTTTAAATTGCAATTAAAAGGAGCACGTTAATTGGAGGGGTCTTAAAAAAGAGGTAGGACATTTTTGACAAACGACAAATAGAAAATTAAGTAAACAAGTAAAATAATACACATACCATTAAGTATAGGCACCATCTTACGTTCAGAAATATAGATTAAACTCTATCTCACAACCAATATAAACTCATGTTGTCTCACAACCAATACAAACTCATATTTTCTCATAACCAATACAGTCATTATCTTGCTGTTCCTCATTAATTCCAAAATAAAAATCAATGCTGGTTTGGTAGTTGTTTAAAAACGTGTGTAAGTGCTGAGTACATGCTTAGAGTTATAACTATTTATGAATAAGATAAGTGCATTAATATTGTTGTAATTATTTTTAATCAATCATTGAATAGTTTTTTTATTGAAAGAAATCTGTTATTTCTGTTTGTTTACATGATCCCCCCACCCGTGAATGTTCTTTTAGTATGTCTCTTTGAACACCAGACATGGTGTCAGCAAGGTCTGAAAGGCCCCTGCTCAGGCCATAACTGGCCATCGCCTTGGAGTATTTCAAAAGACAAATTTACAGTACAAGAGTTATTTCCCCTTCACTACTTCCTAACTGCTTTAGTGCACTGTCTGCTGTTAAAAGTCGTAAACGAAATTGATTTCTTCAAGCGTACAAATATAGCATTGCTTTGGAATCTGACTTTTTCAGGTGCTAGGTCGTAAAAGTGAATTATTTGAAGGTTGCAAGTCGCGTTTTAGAGGGAGTCGTTAAAGAGAGGTCGTTTATATAATGCAAAGCATTGGGGAATTTTTTTTTCGGTCTTATGTTGGAGGAAGTCGTTTAAGAGAGGGTTGCAAAAAGGAGGTTTTACTGTATTGGAAAGACTTTACCATCACCTAGACAGCTCTAAAAAAATATGCTAGGGTGCTTTTCTTTGACTTCTCATCAGCATTTAACACTATCCAACCACACCTTATGATTAAAAAGCTTTTCGTTAGGTTTAAATTCAAATTTTCAAGCGAGGATACTGAACTTTTGAACAATTTGCCCACAATATTTCAAGTTGAATGACCAAATATCATTAACTAGAGAAATATGTACCGGGGTACCACAAGGTTGAGTTCTCTCCCGTCCTGTATACAATATATACCAATAATACCCAGAGACCAAGCAACAACGTTCCAATAATTAAATTTGCTGATGATAATACCATTGCTTAATGTCTGAATGGGAAAGCATATACCACAACTTACTAGCTTTATCAGTTGGTGCAATAAAAATTTTCTTCAGTTAAGTGTCTCAAAACTGAAAGAAATGGTTGTCGATTTCCAAAGGGGGAATCACCCAATTACAGATCTCACAATAAATACTCACAGTATTGAGGAAGTAGACACAAAAGTATCTAGGTATCACCATTAATAATAAGCTAACAGGGCATGACTTGGACCCTAACAAAAACAGCAGAAAACCTATTAAACACATGGGAAAGAAAATTTCTCCGGGAAATATATGACAAAGGATGAATATGGTCGGAGAATACGTACCAACCAGAAATTGTACAGTCTATTTCAGGATCCCTCGCTAGTAGCAGAAATAAAAAAGGGCATGCTGCGCTGGGTGATGTAATATCTGGGCTCTACATTACTTTCATTTCTTTCAACTGAATGTTGCTAGGTTACTGTAACAACGAACATCCACTCACTACACAACTTTTATTTTGGCTTATTTTGATAGAAAAAGCGAAAACGCTCTCAGGTAGCCTATCATTGGACAAGGCAGATTATTAGGGAATATGATTTGCACTTTATATCGCAGGGCCATTAAAAAATATTTGAGCTTAAAATTCTCTCTCATGCCTGATATAATTGTACACTGGTCAAGACCTCTCAGGCCTGTTATAATTGTACGCTTGGCCTGATGTGGCCCACTGGCCTTAAGTTTGACACGTATGATATAGGGGTACCTTTTTTCTTTAATTTTACTAATGCTCCTTTTGTTATAATGTTGTTGTTTTTTCAGATGCATAACTTTGATGTAGACATTGCAGTCTTTGTTACATGTAACAATAACCAACACATATTTTCATCTTCAATGAGTCTTGCAGCTAAAGTGAAGTAGATGAAGTACATGAAACAGTTGAAATAAATGAATAAAAATACTACTGTAAAGGGACAGTAAATAATATTATTTTAATATTTTGTTTTTTCACTTCCAGGTTAATGCATTCCACACAAGTGACTTGACGGTGAAATCCAAGATTTTTCAGTAAATCTATGTGATAGATTCTTGGTTGACAGCTGATTGTGCACCATATCTTGGCTGGTAGCTGAATATACACCATATCTTGCCTGGCAGCTGAATATACACCATATCTTGGCTGACACCTAAATGTACACTATACCTTGGCTCACACCTCAATGTACACCCCACCATCTTGGCTCATGTCTGAATGTACACCACACCATCTTGGCTATTTGGCTGACACCGGAATGTTCACCACACCATCTTGGCTGACACTGGAATGTACACAACACCATCTTGGCCAAATACTGAATGTACACCACACCATTGTGACTGACACCTGAATTTACACCACACCATCTTGGCTGACATCTGAATGTACACCATATCATCTTGGCTGACACCTTAATGTACACCACACCATCTTGGCTGACAGCTGATTGTGCACCATATCATCTTGGCTGACAGCTGAATGTACACCATGCCATCTTGGCTGACACCATAATGTACACCACACAATCTTGGCTGACACCTGAACATACACCACATCATTTTGGCTGACATCTGAATGTACACCACACCATCTTGACTCTCATATGAGTGTACAACACACCATCTTGGCTGACACCTGAATGTCTCAAACCAAGTAAACAAATTTACCAAATTATTAATAAAATAAATTTCTACTAACACACAACTAAAATTTTTAGACTTTTCAATCAACCTGTTCATTGTTTCCATCACTCAAACCTTAACCTTAATGGTTTCAAACCTATAATATTTTTCATTTGTAATTAATATAAATATCACCTTGTTGCTGTATGAATGTGCTGTTCCACAAAAACTAATAATATAGACTTTTTAATTACCCTAAACTGTCTTGGCATGAAGACTGAATGATAAAATGTATTACTATTACCTTGACAAGTTGGTTCAAATAGACTGATGAGCTGAATGATTTACCCTAATGCTCAGTTCAGACCATCAAATTCTCATCAAATTTTTGTCCATACATTTGATACAATTTTTGTATGAAGCCTTGTCATAACTTTAAAATAAGTATTTGATCACATTTTGATGGCGTGCACATTTTTAAATATCTGTATGATTATGCAAACCTCCATATGAACTAACACTAAGAAGAATTTCATCAATCTAGATCACTAGGTCGTGTTTACATTGACTAAGCTAAGTTATCAAAACAACAGCAGCCTCCAAATAATAATTATGTACCGGGTACTTAATTTAGAAAAAGATGTGATAGAAACATCAGACAATAAATTGGCGAAGGGCATGATGTAATTGAAAGGTATTTATAAATTAAATAGGCTTATTATTTGTACAGCATATATACCGGTACTGTAACACTAATGACTACTTTGTACTTCCAATTGGATCAATGAGAAATTTTATCAGCTCGAGCTCCAGGCAAAGAAAATATTGCTCCTGAGCTCCGTAACCCTGATTACAAATAACAATTAGAAATTTAAATCTCCTACCCCCACCCTTTTTTTTGTTTTTAGTGCTATCATAGCAAATGGATGCCCCCTCAATTAAATTAAAGAGTTCAACTTTTTTAATTATTAAACTTACTATAGGCGCAGTATAGGTTAGTTATTATATTGTTGTTCTGTGGCGACCCCTTAGGTCCACTTTTTATTAATTTCCACTGAAAACGTAAAATCTTATTATACTATTGTTTGAGTCATGTTATAGACATTTTTTTTTTAGTAGAACTTTTAGTAGAATTTTAGGCACAGTATAGGTTAGTTATTATATTGTTGTTCAATGGCGACCCCTTAGGTCCACTTTTTATTAATTTCCACTGAAAACGTAAAATCTTATTATTATTATACTATTGTTTGAGTCATGTAATAGACATTTTTTTTTTTTAGTAGAACTTTTGGTAGAATTTGACTTTAGATATAATAAATATTTAAATAAGGACCCTTCAAATGCGATAGAATCATAATAAAAAGCTTACATTTCTCAAAAATACTGTTATATTGTACAAGTATAGTAAAGTTCTCCTGAACATTCATAAATAAAAGTTCATTAATAAAAAAAATAATATAATTTTTAAATTGATTTAATGGGAATTTTAGGTGCTATTTAACAAGTTATGAGATACTGGTAGTTAAAAAGAGAATTAGCAGTACTCTTCTTCTTGGTCTGATCAACTGCCAGTGGAAAATAGGCCATTAACTATTTCTTTCCATTTCTTCCATTATCTAGATATCTTCTCCAGCTCTTGACAATTTTTATAACCTGGTATATTTTTGTTGAGATCCCTTTACCAAGTTTAGGGAAATCAATCCTGATTTATCATATTATGTATTAAAATGAACAGAACACTCATTTGTAGTACACTGCATTAGATTTTAAAAATAATTTAACAATCATAGGGTATAAATATCTGTTACCGGTACAAAAATATCATATCAGTTTATAAATGTAAAAAATAAAAGATATTTTTAATATTTTCTTGATAAATTATTTACACAAAAATAAAACATGCTTTAAAATCAAATTTACACAAAAAAATATAAAATTGAAGTAATAATGTACAGGATATCCCAGAAGAATTCTCTTTAGAAGTATAAAAGTCATATACTTCTATTAAAATGTATATTAAAAAGTATTTTAAATTATTGAAATAATGTAAAATTATTTAGAGAAAAGTAACACGTGAACAAATAAAATTAAATTTGGCATAAAAAATTTCTGAAATAGAGATATTTTGTCTCCCTCGATTTTGCAAAATACGGTCAAGGGGAAGCAACCATTAAAATAAACAGATTTTTTAAGATGACAGCGATAGCTTCCCATTAATTATAATTTTATTTACGCGATTCAAGAAAGTTAACTCTTGTCACCTTGGTGAAAGATCGTATTAACTTGGTTACGATTCCTAATTCTTTATGAAAGTGTGGGAACTAACTGCTGTCACCTTGATGGACAAAGTAATTTTTTGAGTTGCCTCTAATTTAGTAATTGAGTACTCTTTTACACCAAAAGTTTATTAAAATCAACATAATTTTATTAGCTTTAGGATAAAGAATTCCTTTGTTCTGGTAGTGTTTGGTTGCTGCATCCATGTACTGGCATCTTTGCAACGGTTGGGGGTATGATACTATGATGTTGCTACTCTAACAGCGGTAAATTCTAACGGCTCCTAGCTTATGCTGTGGTTTGAATTACTAAATTATAAATAATAAGGATAACTTTGTCAGTAATTTTCAAGATACAAAACAAATATTAGTTTTGTTGAGTAGTACTATGAGTATAAATTATATGTTAGTAATGGAGGACATTAAGGATGTTTTCAAGAACTTTTTGTTTTTCTCTTTGAAATAAATAAATATTATTAAATTCAAACTGAAAATACTATAATATGAAGATATAGTAAAAAAAAAAAGGTTAAAAAGTTAAAACTAATTATGACTTAAATTTAACAAAATGGGGACAATTAGCAGCCTATACTATACTATATCACATAGGTTGTATTGTAGGCAATTCTGACAGATCCATTCCATGGCTTCAATATCAGCTTTTTCTGGGATTTCATTATCAAAACTATATTTTAAAAAATTTAAACCTATTTCTACAAATTAATAACTTTTGTTTTCAATTTAAACTGTATCTGTGTAATGTTATATTATATGAATTAAAACATGGACTTTATTAATCAGATCAATATTATTTGGTTGTTTTAATTATCTTTTTAACAGTTGGGGGTGTTAAGCCCCGCCTATTTTAAATGTTCACTTTTATAAACTCATAAAATAAATAAATAATCTACAGAACCATATCTCTTTTTAAAAATGCTTCCTATTCAAAATATTAAAAGTAACTTAAGTATTAAAGTGAATTTTATAGCTTTTTATAAACAATCTCTAAATCATTCATCCAACTGCCATTTTACTTTGAAAAAATGACCAGCTTCTACAAATATCAGTATTTTAACTCATTCATTACATACACATATAGTTAAAAACTACAAAAAAGTACTTGCTGAGTTTAGTTGCACTTGTTTTTGTATGTAAACTAAAAAACTTTCACTGTAGAAATAAAATTTCAAGTAAAAAAAAAAACAAGCTCCCTCTTAGCTGAAGTTTTATAAATGGTTTGAAGAAAGCTGAAAATAGGAGGGAAAAAGCGCTTGTCTAAAAAGACAAATTAAATATCAATCCCATAGGTTAGAAACGCAAGAATGGTTGTGAAAAGTTCTCTGATTGGTTAGTAAGTTTCTACCAAGTACAGCTTAATGCCCTTCTCTCTTCTTACAATAATACCAAGCATTTTATTGTATGAACTGAGCAATTAGGGCTTAATACCCCCATGGAGCCAATTACCTCCCTTTACCCTATTATGTGTGAGGAGGGGGGTACTGTTTGAAGACAAATTATGTATTATAGGGATAGGTGTAAGTTAATTAGGATTAATTAAATTAAAATCAAGCTATTTTATTTAGTTTTCTACAAAATTTTATGTAATAATATTTCTATTTCTTAATCCTTTCCACAGCAATTGGGTGTTTTTAACTGGGTGTAAAACACCAGGAGACAGACTGTGATTGCTGATATCTTGAGTCTCCTTTTAATAACCTTTCTCATACTCACCGTAATTCACAAGGTAGTTGGAATGAACATCTCGGTGGATGCAATTGTATAAAGTTAATAAGTTTAAAGTATAAACCATGCGAAAGTGACTAATTTTTTTTTTTTTGGAGTGTGGGTTGGGGGGGGGGGGGGGGGAATATTTTTTAAACAGTCCCAAGCATAATTTAATTGAAGGAAAAAACATCTAAACTGGCTTATGAACATTTTTGTGTGATTGTTCTTTGTTGATTATTTGAGTCTGTGTAGTCAGTAAAATTAATTTTTAAATTTTGAAAATAAATAATTATTCTGAATCCATTTGGGGACCAGTACTAATAATAATAAAATTAACATGTATTCAACGTAACAAACCATTTCAAAGCAGAACAGTCACATGTACACATGGAAAATATGGGCTTTGCATCTCAGCTTTGAATTGTCTTTGCAAATATAAATATGTCTTAATAAACTTGCTTGAGTTGAAGTGGTTTGGGCAGCTGTTTGCAGTGTTTGTAAAGATTTCAAAACACTGGGGATGTTTGTGTGCAATGTCAATATTGGCTGTCTGTAATTGGCTGCAGTGGATGCCAAGTCAACAATATTGAAAAACACAACCAAAGGCCATCTTTTACTTTTTTGTATTCACAAAGAACACCTTCGCCATTTGGTCCATGGCATATATGCCTCCTTTGATTTTGTTGTTATCTCTGGTTTCTTGCATTCAGTTTCACTTTCTATATCTGGACGATTGTGTATTGTGTTCAGGAGCAATACAATTTTCTGCCTTGAGCTCTGGTTTTTTACAAGGTTGTTTCCTGTCTGAACAAAAACACTGATTTTTTGAGGAGCAGACATTATTATTGGGTAGGAACATCTTGCTCCGTTTCACTGTTCCAACTATAGGGTGAGTCTGTTCTCTGCCATTGGTTTTGCAGGTTGTAGGGGAATGAAATAATAGGCTGTTCTGAAATTTTGGCTACTTCCAATGAAGTTCCTTGTGAGAGAAATCACAATCTCTGGGGATATTCCAATATTTCTCTTTGCTGGCAGGGCACTTACATTTTATTTGAATTTGAAGAGATATGGGCAGTTCTTCAGAG
>CAXITT010000653.1:356804-432476 GCA_964033795.1 Lymnaea stagnalis | reverse complement strand
TTTCGGGGGGGGGGGCAAAATTTTTTTAGTAATGTTTTAATATAGTTGTAATTTACTGTAGCGTATTTGTATGGTGAACGAATGGACAGGATATCAGCTTAGTTACTTTCTCTTTATTTTCTCTTTACTTTAATAATTTTTTTGTCTAAATTTTTTTTATCCAATCAATCCAGGGGGGGGGGGACAAGTGCCCCCCCCCTTGCCCCTACCTGCGGGCGCCCATGATGGTCGTAGAGCCATAAACGAAGACGTTCAGCTCCACCACCATAACCCATGACTCAAATTACGGGTATTCGATTCTATTTATTTTACAATCATCTTTTAAAGAGGCGATCGTCACTCCACTATTAAAGAAATCAAATCTTGACCCAAATGTGATGGAAAATTATCGCCCCATCACAAATCAACCATTTATATCCAAAATATTAGAAAAAGTCGTTCTCCGCCAACTCCTGGATCACCTCATTCAATATGACTTGGTTGAACCATTCCAGTCAGCATACAGGGTACATCACTCTACTGAGACAGCTCTGTTGCGCGTCGTAAACGACCTTCTGTCGTCATGTGATGAGGGCCAGGTATCGATTTTGTCTTTACTCGATCTATCGGCAGCTTTCGATACGCTTGATCACGGCATACTGCTCCAGCGTCTGCAAAAAACGTTCGGTCTTACTGATACCGTCCTGAGTTGGTTCCGATCATATCTGACTAATCGGGTCCAGTCAGTTATTTCAAACGGCCTGACTTCGAAGAAATCCAATATCGAAATCGGAGTACCCCAGGGCTCGGTCCTGGTCTCGGTCCTGGTCTCGGTCCTAGGTCCGGTGCTTTTCACGATGTACATTCAGCCCCTGGGCGCAGAGATCAATCAGTTTGACATGCAATACCACATGTTCGCAGACGACACTCAAATTCATCAATCCGTGCTCCCCTCTAAGTTCCCTCAGCTGCTCACTATGACACAGAAGACAGTGGAATCAGTTAAGCTTTGGATGACCATAAACAAGCTCAAATTGAACGATGATAAGACTGAGCTGCTCCCCATCGCGACCGCTCAGAAGCAAAAATCTGCAAATAACACGACATCAATTACTCTTTCAGGAGTGCGTATTGAGTTAGCTCAAACAGTGCGGTACCTGGGTGTCTACCTAGACAGAAGACTTACCTTGGAAAGTCACATTAACATGCAATGCAAGGCGATTTTTCTAGAGCTGCGCAGGATTAGCCACATCAGGCCCTTCCTAACAATTGATGCAACAAAGAGGCTGAAGTCTGCATTTGTACTATCACGCATGGACTATTGCAATTCTCTCATGGTGGGTCTTCCAGCTATGCTCCTTGATAAAATTCAGATAGCACAGAATAATGCGGCTCGAATTGTTCTCCGCAAAAGCAAGTTCGACCATGCAAAAACACTTCTGAGAGAGTTGCATTGGCTGCCGGTGCGTGCTCGCATAGAGTACAAAATCGCAACTTTGTGCTACCGCTGTCTACATGGCCTGGCGCCGTCCTATCTGAAAGAGCTGCTGACGCCTTATGTACCCACTAGACAACTCCGCTCATCCGACAGTGGCAAACTCTTGACACCACGTGTTCGCCTTGAGACTTGCGGAAAGCGCACTTTCGCATTTGCTGGTCCAACAATTTGGAACGCCCTTCCATTGGCAAACTCTTGACACCACGTGTTCGCCTTGAGACTTGCGGAAAGCGCACTTTCGCATTTGCTGGTCCAACAATTTGGAACGCCCTTCCACTCGATCTCAGAAACATCCAGACACTGGAGTCCTTTAAAACCGATTTAAAGACACATTTATTTCGCAAACACCTTCTGGGATGATTGTCTACCATATTTTCCATTTAATGCATATTAGCTGTGTTGCTCACGGTTGAAATGGGTTGAAAGACTTTGATATTGTATGCTTGTAATTAGTTTTTGTAGTGTTGCGTTTGTTTTAAATGTGGTAAATTATAGATTTGGTTTTGTTGACTTTGTACCGCGCTTCGAGCCTTTGGGGATGAAGCGTGTTTTTGAAATGAACTTTATTATTATTATTATTATTACAAGAGATTCCAAAAACAACAACAAAACAGGCAATCGGCTTCATTGCTTTTACTGTTGTTGTTTTTTAAAATCCATGTTCAAATAAAATTTGAGTGTGTTTAAAGGTACGTTTCCACTGCTGTTTTTTTTTTTGCAGCCAAAAATCTCAGTGGTGAATCCATGTTGAGAATCCATGACACGGATATCTCATTAAGACGTTCACACTGAGCTGGCACAATTATGGCATCTGATGCAGATCTGCTGTTTATATTTATCAATTTTATTTATATGTATGTGTTTAGCACAACGGTCAGCAACCTGTGGCTGCATGAAGCTATTTACATGAATAAATTCGGCATTTTTTTTTCTTTAAATATGACTTAAATTATAATTAATTCCACTTTTTTAAACAGGCTAAAGACATTGTCGTCATTCAACATTGTGCTTCTAACAAAATTGTTTTTATTGCCCATTCCAATTAAGATAAAACTTAAAATTTATTTCACACATTTTGATAATCGAACTACAAAATATGGATTCTATCGAAAACAACAAATAATTTAAATTTGAAAAGAAAGTCAGCTGATATTTAATTTTGTTAATTCATTTTTGTTTCTTCACCTCTCCATTTTCTACTGGCTGCTAGGCTCAATGCTACTAACCTGTCAGCTGATATTTAATTTTTTTCTTCACCTCTCCATTTTCTACTGGCTGCTAGGCTCAATGCTACTAACCTGTCAGCTGATAAAAACGCATGCGCATTGATAAACATATAAAGGGATTGTTTCTTTATATTGCCAGGCCACCAAACGCGTATAGCGCAATGGTAAAAAAAAACAACAAAACAACAACTACAGGAAAACGAAACTCGTTGGCCCCGTTTTTATTGCAGCAAGTAGCAAGTAGCACCTGGCCACAGAAAGTTGAGGCCCTAAGCAACAAATCCGCAGTGTGAACGTGCCTTTAGAGTCAGATTGATTTACTAGGTTTAACTGACATCTTTTAATAAGGTGCCCAAACCTGATATACATGTCGCTCCAGGAGATAAAGTAAATTAGACCAATTAAATCTAATTTACAAGATATGGGGTAGGCCTAGGGGGGTCCCGCAAAGGAATTGATTCTAAAAATGACCCCACCAGTCAAAAGGGATGGGAAACCACTGCTTTAGATAACAGACGTCATAGCAACATTTAAACAAAAACTTTTCGCGGGTTTATAAAAATGTGAGGTTTACGGTAAGGAAAATATAAACGCTGATTAGAATGATAAGATCAATATTTAAATTTCAATCAATGACGTGATGAAAGGGGTGAAAAAGAATGTACGGGTAACGCAAACGGACTCCTCGCATTTCATCTTGCTACGATGCGAGCATTTCAAAGTAAAAACTACAAACTGAAGAAGAAAAAAAAAAAAGATAGTGCTACTCACGGACTGATTGTGGCTAGGACTCTGAAAAGGTAGGATTGCGAAGAGTTTTAGACTCTTGTGGTTGCTGGTGGACTTTCTCTTGTCGCTGATCCGTTTATATTACCTGGACACCTGCACGTCATATGTCCACAGCGCACGCGTGCCCGGAGGCGATGCATTAGCAGTAGTCATGATTTTAACATTTTGTCAAAAAAATGTACATTAGTTGATTTAACAATATTCGAGGCTCTAAGTTCTCGCCTCGTTAAAGGATTTGTTTTGCTTTGTTGTTTTTTTTTCATCTGCGTGCACGATTCGATCTCTTGGTGAAGGACAATGGCCTTGAGCTATTCACAATGTTTTGTGTCAAGGTTGATTACGCATCGTAATTTATGTGAACGTGAACATTGTGCTTGAAACACTTCGTGAGAGAAGGTAAGTTTTATGTTAATTAATATAAAAAAAATCAAAATTCTTGATAGAATTCCGACTTACTGAAAGCTAAAGATTGTTGAAAAGAAGACTGTGCATATATAGGCCTATTTTCTTTATATATTTTCAACTCTATTTTATAGTACATCAGAAATGTCAATAATTCCAAAATGTAACGCATCAGAAATGTGGCTGCAGTTTTAAATTCACAATTTCTTAGCAAAAATTTGAGGACCACTAATTTGTTTTAGAGGAAATAAGTAAAACAAAGTAGGGTCGAACCTGAAAAAAAAGGACTCGACAAAACAACGAACGTGTCGGTAGGAAGCATGGGCGCCCGCAGAAAACTTTCTAGGAGGGGGGGCAAAAAAAATCGATTAACTTTCCAGGGGGGGGGGATTTTTAGTAATGTTTTAATGTAGTTTTAATTTACTGTAGCGTATTTGTATGATGAACGAACGGACAGGACATCAGCTTAGTTACTTTCTCTTTATTTTCTCTTTACTTTAATAAATTTTGTGTCTATTTTTGTCTAAAAATTTTTTTATCCAATCAATCCAGGGGGGGGGCAATGGCCCCACCTGCCCCTACCTGCGGGCGCCCATGGTAGGAAGCCTTCGTTAGCGAACAAACAACAGAAAAAACAGTATAATATTTTTTTTTTAAACATAGCACTTAGCTGAGAAGTAGCTGATGTTTTACTCAATTCAGATTTTGCTAACCTGATAGCAGTCCCTCCCCTTATTACCCTAATGTGTTTAAGAAACTATAAATCTAGTTACCTTGTATAGCATTTAAACTCTGGTTTAAATTGCCCAGAAACAGTGGCCTATGAAGGGTAAACGGGTGGATTTTTAAAACTTTATATTAAGGGGCGCCAACTGCAAAGAAATTGTTTTTTTCGTAGAAGAGGGCTAGCAAAAATACTGTGCCACCCCGGGTGACACTAACCCTATCTACGTCACTTTACAGAAGGCTTTTGAACCAGGTCTGTCAACTATTAAATTACTGCACGCCAACAAAAGTAATGTCTTGGAATACAAAAGAACATAGAAACATTATTATTGAAAGTTTATCAAAGCAATCATATATTGAATTATTATCTTTTTAACCATAAACGTTTTTGTTGTAGAAACATTTAGCCAATCTTTTATTGTTGTATTCTTTTTCTTTCTCCTTTAGCCCTTAAAATATAAACTTAAAAAACAACAACAACCGAACTTCCCACACACACAAAACTTAATGAATGTGAAGATTTCACAATTCAAATATATGTCACGTGTCATGTGAGCCCAAATTCAAGCAAAATTAAAATAATAATAAATCCCTGGGGTGTGCGCTCCCTGCTCTGTGTATTATCTGCCCAGCACATTCCCTGCTCTGTGTATTATCTGCCCAGCACATTCCCTGCTCTGTGTATTATCTGCCCAGCACATTCCCTGCTCTGTGTATTATCTGCCCAGCACATTCCCTGCTCTGTGTATTATCTGCCCAGCACATTCCCTGCTCTGTGTATTATCTGCCCAGCACATTCCCTGCTCTGTGTATTATCTGCCCAGCACATTCCCTGCTCTGTGTATTATCTGCCCAGCACATTCCCTGCTCTGTGAATTATCTGCCCAGCACCGTCCCTGCTCTGTTCATTATCTGCCCAGCACACTCCCTGCTCTGTACATTATCTGCCCAGCACATTCCCTGATCTGTACAATATCTGCCCAGCACATTCCCTGCTCTGTGTATTATCTGCCCATAAACTCATTACCAAATAAATAGTTTTTTTTTCTTTAATGATTATACTTATGAGGGGCGCCAAAGTTAAGCATTAGGTAAACTTTCGCCCTGTGCGAAGCACTCGTTCGGCGCCCTCTTCCCTGTCCCTGTATGACTCCGCTCTTTTTCCGATTACGACGTACTTTTTCTGTTTGGCGCTTGCGATTTTGCGCCCCGGAAAGCTTTTTGTTCCCCATATTCCTTCTGCTGAAATAATTTTAAGAGGCACAAAGAAATACGGTATTAATAAATTAATTTCAACGCACTTTCGGTTGGTCCCAACCCCAGTGTTAGTATACAAATTAAGAATGCTGGTTTCATTGTACGAAAACTCATTGCATGACAAGCGATTGTACGAAAAGTTAGAATACCGTTTCTCCACCCCTGACTTGAGGTTCACACATCACTATAATAAACTAAGGGAATTTAAATATTTACTGGGCTCCCCAGGCGCCCCTATGGCCAAGGCGCCCTGTGCGAGGTCACAGCTCGCACACCCTAAAGGCCGGCCCTGTTCCCTGATCATCTGCCCAGCACATTCCCTGCTCTGTGAATTATCTGCCAAGCACATTCCCTGCTCTGTGAATTATCTGCCCAGCGATTTATACGAAAAACATTATTTTGTTTTCAGAGGTTGTTTAATTTTATATAACAAACAGGTTGGAACCTCAAGTGAGCTAGCCCCATCCTAACCACTTGAAGTAGTCAGCGTAACAGAGGTTTTCAGAAACACATTTTTCCAGGAATAATTTACTGGTGGCGTGGGAGGGAGGGAGTCATAAAGGACGTCAACAAAAAACGCCACACAGAAACACAAGGGGTGGGTGGGGGTGTTCAAATGTGATCAGGGGTGGTGTAAAAGATCATGTATACGTCCGCTAGCCAGCATATTTTTATGAGCGTCTTTAAGCCCACTTTTTTTCAGACATCCTCCTTTGGCTGATATATTTGCGAAATAATTATGGTCTTAAATTTAAACCACCATGAAGTTGGTAAAACCTGCAAGAGTGATCTCTCTTAATAAAAGACTGGTCTTTGTCAACAATGCCAGTTTGGCTTTTAGAAACAAAATTATCTTATATTTGGTTGACTTATGTATACTCGATGAATGCTGTATTTTATCAGACTTATTTGGAAGTTTAAACCTAGTGACTCTTTATAATATTTATCATACTTCCTGGCATTTCGCACTGTATAATGGGGGTGGGGTATGGGCCAAATGCGGTAAGGTGGTGAAAAGGGTGCGTATTTTGTTCGGCGTCCTAACTTTTATGACCCCCCCCCCTCTTAAACACGAAAATGCTATCCCACTTTCCTAGTTCAAGCAATGAAAAGTGAACAGTTTTTTCAAGGAGCTGTATGTCTATATAATATAATCTACTAGAGTATTATTTGTATCAGACTATAATTTATGTTTTCTAGATTAGAGTATTATTTGTGGTTTTTAGACTAAGAGTATTATTTGTATTCTAAGTTAGAGGCTTTTTTTCCCTAGACAAGAGTAGCCTATTATTTGTATTACAACATACAGTAGTCATACACCAACACAACTAGCCAGTGTTTTAAAAAAAAATTATTGTTTTAATAAGAAAGGAAATAGTGTTGAATATTCATCCAGTGGAAAAGAATCAACATTGTATTTAAAAAAAAAAAAACGTCAACACAATTCTTGCTACATCAAATCAAACAACAGTCAACGGCGACCTTTGAGCAACAATACCCTATGTTAGCTTTGTAAAGATGATAATGCTATCAACCTTTGAGCAACAATAAACTATGTTAGCTTTGTAAAGATGATAATACTATCAACCTTTGAGCAACAATACCCTATGTTAGCTTTGTAAAGATGATAATGCTATCAACCTTTGAGCAACAATAGCTTATGTTAGCTTTGTAAAGATGATAATACTATCAACCTTTGAGCAACAATAGCTTATGTTAGCTTTGTAAAGATGATAATACTATCAACCTTTGAGCAACAATACCCTATGTTAGCTTTGTAAAGATAATGCTATCAATCTTTGAGTTTGAGCAACAATATCCTGTTAGTTTGGTAAAGGTGATAAAACTAATACTATCAACCTTCAAGCAACAATACCCTATGCATATTTGTTAAGATTATAAAACCATTTTATTACATTATAGTAACAGTCAGTTGAGTGAACGTTTTTTAAGACGGCAAAAAGCAGTGGTGGGTCCAGGAATCTAAACAGCAGTTAAAAAAATTGGACAAACGGAATGATGAACTTCCGTCCCTCCCTGAACCCAACACTTCTGTAAGTTGTACTAAGGATAGTCCGTCCCTCCCTGAACCCAACACTTCTGTAAGTTGTACTAAGGATAGTCCGTCCCTCCCTGAACCCAACACTTCTGTAAGTTGTACTAAGGATAGTCCGTCCCTCCCTGAACCCAACACTTCTGTAAGTTGTACTAAGGATAGTCCGTCCCTCCCTGAACCCAACACTTCTGTAAGTTGTACTAAGGATAGTCCGTCCCTCCCTGAACCCAACACTTCTGTAAGTTGCACTAAGGATAGTCCGTCCCTCCCTGAACCCACCACTTCTGTAAGTTGTACTAAGGATAGTCCGTCCCTCCCTGAACCCACCACTTCTGTAAGTTGTACTAAGGATAGTCCGTGCCTCCCTGAACCCACCACTTCTGTAAGTTGTACTAAGGATAGTCAGACAGTCACGTAGTTTAATATCAGATTTGGTTATTTACAATGGGTACAAATCATTTCATTTAGGTTAAGTTGTCATAAGCATCAATACATTTTTCAAAAACTGTCATGATAAAAAAAATAATAATTACTTGAGTGAGATCAATATTTCTATAAGTATTTAGCTTTGATAGTGCTCTAGTGAATCCGCCTTAATTAGCTTCTTGAATGAGCTCTAAATCATTGTTCAATGAATATTGTGTTTAAAATTATAATTAAATTAAAAATTATTTGGTATAAAATAAGTACAGTCTTACACCTAAAATATGGTTAAAACGTTTAAGAGTTTCTATTTTTAAAAATGTATTAGCCAATCTGCCTGTCATATACAAAAAGAAAAGAATAAAAAAAACCCAAAAAACGTCAAACTAAAAAGATTTCCTGATTTCCACGACTGATTGAGACCCATGCTTTGAATGTAATAAAAACCATGGGAAGTCATAATTTAAGTGTTCACAGAATCAACGCACACACTAACCTTCAAATGAACATCGAAGTAGTGTTTGTTTCACATCACACTGTCCAGGTTATAAATTTTCAGTCTCCATACAGAAATCAATTCTAATGTAGAATCAACCTCTCCTCACAATGGATTTAAGTTTGAATATCAAGTTCAGAAGTGGCCAATTAATTAAGAGATTTATTCATTACAAAAGCTTCCCTGCTCACTTTGAAGAAATGGATATTAGGAAGAGTAAGCCGCTGATTGGCCACATGAATTCATCATAAAACTCAATGGGATTATAAGTAAAAAAGTAGTTTATGCCAAAATACACAACAAATTAGGTTGGAAAGGGATTTTTCACAACTTATTACCAAGGCTGCCTAAAAAAATATAATCCACTAAGGCTAAAAGATCTCCAGCATCAGCATGAACTAAGTTCATTATGAAAAAAATGAAATAAATTTACAATTATGTATTTTTAAACCAAATACCATTCTCATTAAGCTTTAATTTATTGATCCATTTTTTTTTATAACTTACGGTGACCAGTATGCTTCACGTTAGGTCTGTGTGGCAGTATTTTTTAAAACGCAATTTAAAACACTGATTTTGGTTCATTGAATAATAATGAATTAAATCTAATACTAATACAGAGAAATTTTGACCATGAATTTTGTATTACCAACTGAAATGTTTCACTTAAGGTGGGGCATTATGCGCAAGTATAGTGAATTATGCTGTGGTAAAGTAAATATGAATAAATTGATAGTAAATGTTTAAACAACATGTCAGTGCTACGCACAATCCTGAAGAGGTCAGTCCAAGTAAAAAATCAACTTGATCTTTTAAAATGTTTCTTCAAGAGTACTTAAAAAATATCTGGAAGGAGGTAGGACATGTAAATTGGCAGAGGTTGAGGTGATAGCTGGAAGTTGGCATTTAGACTAGGTCAATATGCTTCAAGTACCAATTATGCAATGCTGGGGGGTTTATATTGGATGAATTTATATTGGAGAAATTACATGTAATGCTTCTTGGTATCACAGTTAAAATATAAGTAAGAAAATGTTTTAAGTTCTTTTTCAAAAGGAATAAAAATTACATTTGGGTCATTTTTAAATGTGTGTGCTAGTTAGCAATAAAGCATCATCTTTAACTCATTTATCAACTCTGTAATTCTTAATGCCAAAAGTTAGTGTTAAATTAAAATTTTAAAAAATATCAGGTTGTATATTTGACAATGTGATCATGATGCTTAAAAAAAGGGAGGTAAAACAGGTTCACATTTTTTTGTAAGTATTAAAATACACAGAGTTGTGTTTAAACAGCAATTCATTTAAATCAATTTGATAAAAATCCTTCTTAGGTGACGGTGATAAAAAAGAATGGGTGAAATAATATTATTAATGAAATTTTGCATGATCAACAGTCATTTTTAAAAAATGCTTTAAATGTTGCTAAAACTAAGCCCATAATTACAAACTTTTGACTCTGGTAAAATCAGTCTTGACTGTTCATTTGATTTTTTCTAGTCAGCTGACCAGCATCTCAACAGACATAAAACCTGTTAAGTCTGACAAGTGGGTGATAAAATCAAATGGCATTAATGATCTGCACAATATTAATTGTTGTATAGAATATCTATGTCAGTAGAGTACATTAATGCTACAACACTACCTGATTTAGCCTTAAGAAAATATTTCATTGGAATTCAGGGTTAAATTCAACACATTTTTAGTTATTTACACAACATATTTGCATTATGGTACATACACTGTAAAAGCAAAAGTTTGATGAATTTTAAAATCAAAAACGATTTCCTGGACAATAGGGATGCAATGGTAAAACACAACATAAAGGTATTAAAAAGCAATAAACACCTAAATACAGACAGGAAATCAGTGAGCTTAAAACATGTCTGCACTCTTCTTGAGTGGACTAGAATTACATGACTTGTTTGTATAAAAAAACAGCTACTTGTAGCCGCACCAACAAAAGGAGTCAGTTAATGGGTAACATTTTTTTTAAAATTAAGAAAACAAAAAATGTTTTCCTCATTGATATCCCTTTCAATCATTTAGTAAAACACTCTTTAACCCACATGTCATAGGAAATGCTATTGAATAATGTAACATAGTTGTGCTGAGAAATGTAAAAACCGATTGGGCAGACATAATTTCAAATGTTTGTAAAGACCAAAAGAAAAACCATCTAAGTAATAAATAGGGATAAACTATCCCAAAAATTCCATATTCTTTTGTCCTACTGTCCTTATCTTGCTTTGAAAATCTGATCTAACACTGATTATGATTAATTTTGATTTTTAATTTGAAGCCACGACTAAAAAAAAATTCCCTACAGACTTCTTATTGTTTAACTAAAGAGCAACATACATGCCATATAAAAACACCTTTGGGACAAGCTGCCAAAAATGATTAT
This sequence comes from Lymnaea stagnalis, assembly GCA_964033795.1. NCBI lineage: Eukaryota > Metazoa > Mollusca > Gastropoda > Lymnaeidae > Lymnaea > Lymnaea stagnalis. The sequence continues at coordinate 421,218 of CAXITT010000653.1, read as the reverse complement.
TTCTAACAACCTTATACACTAGCTTAGCAGTGGCTGGTAGAGATTCCCCAAGTGCATACACTCTATCTCAAACATCATCATTCTGTATACATTTTTCCACTTGCTGTTTTTTATTTACATTTATCAATGTTTGAGTGAACAAATGTATATAAATAGTTGACTAAGAAATCACAGTTAACTTGGCGTGTGATCTGTAATACATCACAATTCTTCTTCATTCAGAGGAGGTTTGGGGGGGGGGGGGGGTTGTTGAACTGCTTTTTCATTTACAACACATTTAAGTAAATGGGCTATGAACAAATGTATATAAATAGGTGACTAAGAAATCACAGTTAACTTGGCGGGTGATCTGTAATACATCACAATGCTTCGTCATGCAGAGGAGGGTTGGGGGGGGGGGTGTTGATGAACTGCATTTTCATATACAACACATTTAAGTAATAGGGCTAAGCTTATAAAACCTGCCTGGATTGTAACAAGTGATGAATGACCATGAGATAAGACACTTGTCCATTGAAATTAACAATTGGCTAAATGAATTTTTTATAAAAATCTGACTGCATGTCTTTTAATTATTAAATTTAAAATGGGATTCAACTAAATATACGGCAACAAAAATAATTATGAATACTTTTAAATCAGTAATGAGGAATTGTTAAGTCACAATCTATTTTATCATTGTAACAACCCTCAAATTAGCAACAATTCAGTTAACCCAATTTAGTAAAAAAAGAAAATTAAGTTCAAAATTTGGCTACTGCATAAGCCTAGTAAATTGACATTTCAGATGTGGGTTGCATTCATAGAGCCATGATGCTCAGAAGCCTGCAAATACATTTGTTTGTTACTACTGCTCACCTCACAATCTATGAGTCTATATTGCTGAGTGCATAAAAACATTTTCAAAAACGTACATGCTGGTTCATAAAACCTTAGATTTTCAAGCAACAATCTTTTTTTTTTTATTTTGATGCACAACAGCAATATATTTATGCAGAATTACATCACCTGTCATGTCCCAATTATTTTAAAATACATGTCGTGTAGCTATTAGGTAACGCAATCAAGTTGTCAATTATACCAACTACCCCTTTAACTGTTTCGTTCAAATTTTTTAAATTATCAATCATCAATATGAATAAATGTTTCAACAAATAACTAAAGTGATTTATTAATTTCATCAACATATCACTTTAAATGTTATTGAAAGAAACATACTCGCTGCAATTTCTACTGGTTGTTGACATTAAGTGACATTATGAAAATATCTCTCAAACAAAATTCTATACATACCGTAAGTAAAAAAAATATATAAAAAACGGAAAAGCTTCCAAATATTAAATAGAACATGACAGGGCTTTTCCGATGTTACACTATCCATGAGTTAACCTTCATCAGCAAGGCCTGGCTCTCCTAGTGATAAGAACATAATAAATGATTTGCATTTATGTCATTTGACCAGTCACACTTATATCTGTCAGAGCAAAAGCCAGAGGTCAGGTTAGATAACTAAATATTTTCATTATAAATAATGACATAATAATATCATTGGTTGGTTTGCACCAATTAAGTCAGAAGGACAACAGAGAATGCACATCCAATACATTTGTTTCTTTTCTAAGCACAGGATATATAACTATAACTACTGTTCAAATATTTTAAACTTTGATTTAAAAAACATTCTATAAAACTTTATATCCACACTATGTAACAAATAAGTGTAGTGGACAGTTCTGTTTGTACCATGACTGATTACAATACAGGTGATCTTTTATAATGTGACTTTACTTCTTACTTTCAAATTTTGTGTTTCCATTCCAGAATGAGGTTATGTTTCAAATGTTACTTTCCTTATTGTTTCATCATTCTCATAAATAATTAGATTTTGCTTTTTGATTTGTTTAAGGACATCAAGTTATTAGCTTGATGGTTAGAATCTTTGTCTTTGCAGATGCAATTCTATTGTACATTTTAAGCAGAGTTCAACTCTAACGGTCAGAAAAAATAATTAAACTCCATTTACTAAAGCAGACTGGTACTAAGCTTAGAAAAACAAACCAACTGTTTCAATTGAGCAGGAGAGATTTCATTATGTACAAATAACATTTAATGCTATGGTTTTATATAATACATCATGACAAGTTACAACAGTTTGGGTTTTAACAATCAAGATTTTTAGGAATGTTGCTGCCAGTCAGGGGGCTTACTAGTTGTATAGGGAGCTGCCAAAACCATTGTAAGATGGCATCGCAATAGGTCAGTGCTTTTCAGGTGCAAAGTTTGACTTCTATAATATAGCATCTCAAACCATGGCTACAGGATCAAGATAGCAGCTTTACAGAGCTTCAGATTTAAAAGATGCTGATGATGGAATGGTCATCAGAAACAATATCCATATATCAATCACTCAATGAAAAGAGATTCACCTATACACTTGAGGGATTTTCAAAGTTAATTTCACAACCAGGAAATGATCAATGTTCTTTCCACAATAACTAACCTAGAACCTTTTGTGATAGCACTGTCATCACTAATGATTTTCACCACTAAATCCAAAGGATGACTCGTCATTTTTAAATGAATCCCTGGCTCTGCAGCAGATGCAGCAGCATATTCTGGATAGTAAAGATTTTTGTTGTACCCTGGCTGGAAAAAAAGAAGTTGTTTAAAAATATATATAAATTAATAAATTTGTTCCAATGAAACATACCGGTATTGTAATCCATTAAACTAGTCCAAATATGACAGCAGTTAAATAAATGATTACCTGGAACTGCTGGTAAACTCATTCGATGTGCAGCAGTGTCAATAAGGAGTTCTTGGATTTGCTCGAATTTAATGTACCGCCATTTCTAGATAACAAAAAAATATAAAAACTGAGTCAGTTAAATGTTAACGGTATTAAAAAAACATCAAGTGGGGGCCGGCAGCTGCAAAATAATACATACAAGTAAAGTACTTTATAAGAATCCCAATTAGTCCTACCCCCCCCCCCCCCCCCCAGCAACATCACTTTATTTCCACGCACCTAACTATATTAATATTCTAATAACCCAACCGCTTTTACACCGCATATTTATTTGACCAGCAATTTTATAGAAGAAAATATTATGCACCAAATGCATTTGCAATATTTAAAAAAAAAAAAGAATCACATTTAGCGCAGTTATCGGGAATTTTCCTACATTTCCCCCCTGGAAAAACTAATGATTTTTGGGGGTTGTGGAGTGGGGCTGAAAATTTGATAGAATGTGTTGTCATTTGCAAAGACTCTATGTGCCAAATTTCAGCTTGATAGGAAGTGGGTCAAATACCCGTCTGAAGATTTAGCCACCCATGAACAAAAGCAAAGTTAGTATTTTTTTAAAAATTGAATTCTTTTATAGCGCTTTTGTCCATGTTATTTTAGCATGCTCACAGTGCTCTGATGTCTTAAAATCTATTTAAAGTTAAAAGTCTTTAAATGTTTCTTAAATGACTTTTTATCATTTTCAATTTCCCTCACAGATTGAGGTAAAATGTCCAAAACTACCTAAAATTGATAGAAAATAATCTTTTCTTTCATTTTCAGGTAGGGTACATATATTATGTAAATTTAATTAATATTTATATGAGGGATTGAATTGTTGTAATGATAAAGGCATTTGCCAAAACGTTTGCAATAGTATTCTGTGTAACCATTATTAACTCTTTCCATGCCAGGGGGTTTTCCACATTCGTGACAGACAAGTATTCGGCAAATGGAAATTTTTTAGGGTGCTCCTATCTATTAATTAATTTTGAATACATTTCTTTTAGCAAGATAGCTGTATTTCATATCAAATTATAGGAAATTAGACAGAGAATAATAACATGTAAAATATAAAACAATATAACAACAATAAGTTACATTTTTTAGGTAAAATTGTGAGATCAAATTTTTTATATTTTTAAAATTGCACACCAAATCTGAACTTATCAGACTACCATACGGTCTGTGTAGCTGATATCCTATTCTGCTTCAATCCCCAAAAAGTATATCCATTTTTGATCATAATGCATTTTACATTTTGAAAATATTCCATTTTATTACAGAGTTAGACCCATTTTTGTAACGTTAGGAGTATTCTTATCTGAATCCTCACTGTTGCCATAGTAACAAAGTGGTTTTGAAAAAAAATCATAACTTTTGAACTACTTGAGGACTTGAGCTAGAAAGTTGATATGGGTATTTTTTTAATTCATTCTCTATGATTCGTGGTATTTTTATATTCACCACTATTACTATTCTATTACTATTTCCATATTTGGCATTTACCAACCCATCAGAATGCTGAAAATCATCATTGGAATCAGATTCAAATTATTCATGGTTATTGTCTGTTGTTTCAGCATCAATAATTAGCAATAAAAGTTCTTTTGTTTGCAAAATTAACTACCTACGTGGTCTAGCAATAGCTGACATGCTTGGAGTGGGCGTGGCCATGGCTTTGTTTACAAAAGTGTCAAAACAAATTGAACTATTATTATAAAAACACATGCAAACATGCCCTACTTCTTAAAAAAAGGAAGTAGTAAGAGTTATCCTTCGTTTAAGAACAAAAAAAGTCAGATTAAGAGCCACAAGAAACGAAATAAACTACATAAATGATATCGACAGTATACTGTCGATTGGCACGGAAAGAGTTAAAGCTTAATCTATATGTTTTATTTACACAAATTGTTTGTTTCTCATTCATTTATCTACTTAAAAGCTTTATGGCAGTCCAAAACTCTTTTTATTAGTTAAGTAAATGATAACTAACAATCATAGGGTGCTTAATAATATATTTTAAAAAATAAATCACAACAGATGGAAACGGTGAAAATAAAAAACCTACCCCATTCCATTTAGTCATATTCTCTTCTAAGCAGGAATGCCAAGGCTTATATCCGGTGTACACATAACCAGCTGTGGAGTTGAGTTTGAAACTAATTATGTCCTGAAGTTCTTGGGGTGGAAAATAACAAAAGGGATAATAGGAAGAAATTCTTTTGAACAAGGCACACAATTTTTTAATTATCATATGCAATAAAGCAGGGGTCTCAAACTCAAATAATCAGGGGAAAGCAGGAGGTAGAGTCTGAGTGAGACTGGGCCGCATCAAGTATTCCACAAAAAAGCGATTAAAAATTCAATCTTTATTGAACTGTTACAAGTGTTACAATCTGCTCAACCTTTATTAATAACAAATAAAAACATTAACGGTTCTCAAGAACTAGGATTTACTTTCTTCCTCCTACTCCTTGTTGCCAAAGACCTGGCAGCGTTTCTTCTTACACAGCTGAGCAACATTTGGCTTGAGTGAGGAAGCAACTGAGACCCCCAGTAAAGCTTATAGAGGCTCATCAGTAAGTTTGGTCCTGATCTTCGACTTGTTAAAGTTCATAATGGAAAAAAGCTTTTCCCACCGATAGGCACTTCCAAAACGTCATATGTTCCGCTTGAACAACCTTGAAATCTCAGTCAAGATAGAGGGCAATGCTATGATAAATTGTCCATGCTTGTCTGTTTTTCCATTCACCTCCCTGAACTTAGACTTGCACTGAAGATCAATCAGCTCCATTTGAGGCGCCAAAGTGTAGGGGGGCAAAAGTGCAGGGGGGCGGCATCTTCCACATTAAAGCAAAAAGTTGAAAAGTGGCTCTGTGTGTTTTGAAGTCTAAAAACATGTGATTAAATTCTTCCTGTAGCTTTGCAATGCATCAGTATACTGACTACTGAATGGTGTGCCAGAGTCCATGAGTACTTTGCATGTTGGGAAATGGCAGAGGTTTCTCTAAAAACTATACACAAGTTATGTGCAGAATGCCCTGCACCACCAACAAGCTACCCCTGATCTTGTAACTTTTTATTGAATACATTCAGCTCCGGTGTAATGTCAACAAGACAAACCAAGTCCATGAGCCAATTGGGATCACTTAGTACAGGAACAAGAACCCCACCCTTCTCCATGAAGGCTTTAAATGCTAACACGTTTTCACACAGTATGCAGGAGAAGGCAATATTTAATAATTATTGATGTGAAGGAAGATGCTATAGTAGGAAGAATGAAATTTTTATTGCCTTATTTTTTTGTAGAAAAGGCCTTTTTGACTAACACTATTTTGAAAGTTACCATGCTGACAGGCTCAGAATTTTCCTCAATCGTAAACACTAGCGGCAATTTTAATAGAGATTCTTTGATATTGTGTCAGATTGCTACGATTAACACAATTATGGTTGTGCATTACCCACTAACTGACTTTTAAAACTTTTTTCAAAACCGAACTTTGGCCATGTTGGCTCATAAAATGCCACAAAATAAAAACTTTTAGTCTGATTTTAAAACGGTTTTGACCATTATAATCAACGTTCAAACCTATACAAACATAATAAAAATCAGAATTAGACTAATTAGTGAGATTCGAATGAAACCGTCGCTAAGGGTAACAATATAGAAATGAAAATGGGGAAATCCGAGGGCCGCATTAACACTAAAGTTAGCTGTCATTTAGCGTTCCGCAAAATATCGTCTTGCAGGGCACAAATGGCCCGCGGGCTGGGAGTTTGAGACCCCTGCAATAAAGATTCTCGGTGCCGGTATATGAAGTCTTTAAAAATGAAAAGGTGAACATAAATTACTGAATAGACAAGGTTTCGCCAAATCCTTTTAAACAGTGTCCATACCATGAATCATAACCAACTGAAATGTATACAGCAAATAATAAGAGTATTCCCTTTATCCAGAAAGCTTTACCTTGAATCATTCAGTTTGTATAAATCATAATATGGAATTTCCACAATTGAGCTTTGTCCTTAAAGAGTTTTCAATATCTATTGACAAAAGCCCTTCATCTCTCAAATAAACACCATTATGTCCAGTTAATGGTACTTTAAATTACTTTGATTTTGAAAAAAATGTGTATCTTAATTTATAACTGCCTGCCATTTGCAGCACAGGAAGATATAGGGCTATTTATGAAATAAGAACTACGTTTTGGTGATAAACTTACTAACCTGTTACAATTTCTTTTTCAAGCATATCATCTAAAACTTCAAATGTGTCTTTGCCAAATGTTTGCATGAAACCTTTTGATAAAAGAAAGAACACAATTTTTAATTAAACCGCAGCCATTTCTACCAGTATACAGAAAATATTTTTAAAACAAAATGGTTTAGGCTAAAATAAATGGTAATAAATGTATAAACAGCCTACCAATTTGTAATGTAGCAATATTAGCAGTGTTTCTGTCACAGTTGGGTGACACCGGCAGCTTTAGTTCCCTTTCTTTGTCACCCTGTAACAAAGTAGAACATTTCTGATAGAGAAATGTCATAGAATTTTTTTGTCTGTTACACATTTCAACAAAAAAGCTTAAGCCAACTCATAAATTTTATAATGAACAATACATGTCCCATTAACAATCATCACCCCCTGGGCCATATAAGGATAATGTTAGCAAAAATCATTGTTTATCTTAATTTTGCTCATTTTGTGTGTAAAACTTTGGCATTTTAAAAATAAAAAAATATATTTAATTCATTGGGTTTCATAATAAATCAAAATATTGTTAGAATCTTTCAAGAAATATAATACTTTTATTCGCACAGAGATGTCTAAATGTAAATCCTTATTTCTTAAAATGTATATATAGCACATGTGTATGGAGACCTGTAAAAAGAACTCCTCACACAACAAAGACACCCAGACTTTGTGAACTCCCCAGGGCTTAGCTGGGTTGCTTATGTCTGCAGCATGAAGGACGAACATCATAATTCGCTGTATTCTGATACGAGTTGAGCATCTTTAAAGAAAGTCAGAATGAAAGTCTTAAGTTACAAATCTATTCATCTGATGAGGGAAAACGTAAAAAAAAAAATCTTAATAAATAGCCAAAGGCACAAAATTGAATGACTAAAGAAAAAGTGTGAGGCACAAAGTGTGCAAAATATTTGATACTTGGTCAAGCCTAGCAAAATTAAACAAATAATTACCATAGAGGATTTTATATTTGCGAAAAATTGAAATGAAAGATCTTTAATTTTAAGTTTAGATTAAATTTCATAAAAAACAAACTTAAAGAAATAGTTGCAGTTTTGGTTTTATTTTAAAACCTATTTGTACCAGTTATTCCTAATCAATGTTCTTATCAAGCAAAAAAGATTCCAGATACTATAGGACTAAACCCATATTTGTTTTTAATGCTAAGTACAACACTAATGTGCCATAAGCAGATTTACCCCCTATAACTTTACAAGTAAAAATTTAAAAATTTACTTTGCTTACTTTGTAGATGTTAATAACATAAGTTTTACATTTGTGATAAGAAGAAAGTGATTGGCCATGTCTGTAGACAATATCATTGTGGTCATCATAAATTTGAAATCCCTGTGGGCAAAGTAAAAACATCTCAGATCACATCTGTTCATTTTGCTATTGTTTAATGATACATATTTAAAATTATATACAAGACATTTTTGAAAAAATAAATTAAATACAGGTAAAGCAAAAAATTATTTGGTTCATCCATCTTACTGCTGTGTTGTTGTTTTTTTTAAATAGTTATTCCCTTTCACGGAATGGTTTCAATGGCAAAGTATATCTAACCATGTGTGATGTGCATCACACCCAAACAAATTCATTAGTTAGAATTATGATTTTTGTTAACATTCCTCTCAAGATTGAAGGAGGGTACTCAATAGATTAAATTTTACAGTTACATGATTTCCTTCTAATACATTTGGGGATAAGTCTTTAATAGCAATTAAATCTACAAGCCTTCGAAAGAAAAAAAAAATTACTTGTAACAAATTTACAGTGCAGATTTAAGAAAGCTTACTGGTACATTTCTTTACTAAGACTCTGAAGGAGCTTATACTCGCCCAACATTCGCAAGCCAACTCGAAGATGGTGATTTTCCAAAACTGATACTACATAAAGCTTGGATAGTTCAGAACTGAAAAAATAGAATATACTTCAAAAATATTTGAGAAAATTTTAACAAATACATGCTTACAAAAATGGAGACTAGTGCAAGCAATGTAAAGTTGGATTAAGTAATGATTGGAAGACAAAAATATTTTAAAAATAGTAAATGTTTTGTCTTTAAAAGTAAGACAGGAGGCAAGTTTTTTTTTTCATTAGGTTAGGCAAGAGTCATCAACAAATTATGTGGCATAGATTTTCAAAAGTTTTTACAAATAAGTCATTAGATGCACACTTGCTTTGGTTGGATTAAAAAATTACCTTGTCTGGATTTATAACTAAGATGTGCTCATTTAAAAAACGGGCCCATAAGTTATTTAACTCGTGGTCAGATATGAGAAATAAATGAGCTTACTTACTTGGAATTGTTGTGAAAGTTGTTATTGGTTCCTGTATGTTCAATGTCATGGACGATGGCTGTCAGAAGGAGGCACATAATTTCAAGCTTACTTAGCAAACTCTGTACAAATAAAAAAGAAGTATGTTGTAATAAAGTTCATGTGTTACAAATAATGTTTTTCAGAAATATGTTTTAAATCTAAGCCTTGGTTACAAAGATCTTTTTTTATTAAAGATCATAGAATATTGAGGCAGTTTAGAAAAATGAAGGATTACTCATTAAACAGCAACAAACTCAATCAGCAAAGTACATATTAGTCAAAATTGAAAATAGAAGAACCTACATTTAAATATAAAACTGATGACATGCTGAGCTACTTTCAAGACCATTTTATAATCCATACTAAATAACATTGATTTTATTCTATCCAGTTTCTTCTCATAAATTATTTTGGTGAGATGAAAAGATATTCATGTCCAATGCACTACATGCTAAAAAGAAACGTTAGGAAAACTATTTTGATTGCATTAAACACAAATTAACTATAATTAGTATTGTCTACAATTTGTCAACTTTTATTTCAATTAAATCAAATCAAATTATCCCACAGCAGTTTGAAGAACTGCATTCACTCAATCTAAAATAATGCAATACTGTCACTGATGTAAAGCCCTATTAACAAAGCTTTTAAGACAAATAAATGTCCTGAGGTAGACAGCTATGTATAGAGGTGACACTTACAATAAAACCTGTCTGTTTAATAATACAGTTAGCTGTTTGTAACACATCAGCTGCATGTGTCCCATTATGATAAGGATTTCGTCTGTAATGTTTCTCTACCTGAGATTTAAGATATAAGAAATATACTAATTTAAAGAATTTTTAAAATAACAATCATTTATTGATGGGTTTCACTCTACATACCAAGTAATTATATTCAAATTATAAATTCATTGGTTATATTTAAAAAAAATTATTACCATTAAAGATAAACTGAAAGCAGCACAAACTGTAGCTTGATATTGTTCTCAAATTATAACAATTTTAAAAAAAATTTATTAGAAAATAGTTAATTATTTTCAACTCACTTGAATTATAAATCGCATGAACTGTGATTCTAGAATGTGAAATTCATGAAAGAGACCATGGTTGGCAAAGATTTCAAAAGCTATGGCTTGCAGAGCATGTCCATTAGTTAGATTATTCAGAGAAAAAATGTTGAAATCCCAGTGATCAATGTTCTGTAAAATATATTAATTAAGAAGAGGAATAATGGGAGGAATATAGAGGCAGAAACACATCTTTTTAATGCTTTATCTGAAAGGGTTTGATTGTTATACTGACACTCGCTTATAAGAAAATCGATAGAAGCAAGTAACAATTTCTTTGTTCTTTTGTATCATTGTTTTCTAAAAGAATGGCTACTTATTTATGATAACTCGTTTCACATTCCATATAAGCTTTTACAGTTTCAATGCATTTTTTTTGTAACAGCACAGACAACTTTGATTACCACTTTGAATTCCATCTGAGTTCCTGTTGCTTGAAGAGGCAACTCAACCTTTTGTTTGAATAAAATAGTTATAATTCAATACAGTGTTTATTTGTGTTTGAAAAAGTTTCACTAATTAGACATTAAATTGTCATAAAAGAAAAAAACAACATTGCATGTTATGTTATTAAAAAATAATGCAATTATATTTGACATTTCTCCACCTTAAAGTGCAGCCAATTATATATACAGACAAATTCATTTATCTGAACTCCTAACAACTTCTAAAGTAATAATTGTATCTATTTTTATAATTGTTAAATAAAGATGTATAATCAAGCAATACAATATTTATATGCTGTTTATATATGGTACTTAAATGAGCTCGGAAACCAGTCTAAAACAATATTAACATATATTTTGTCTTTTAAAATTACTGTTGTAACTAAAAAATTATTTTAAGTTTATTCTGTATTCATAAACATTCATTTTCATAGTTAGATAATATATAATAATAAGACATTGAATGTTGATTATCTGAACTAAATATTGTTTTAAAAAAATTCAGTTATATAAAAAAACCTTTTTGAATCATTTAAAACTTTCATATAATAAAATCTGTATTATTTCAATTCAGAAAAATAACTGTACTCCAAAAATATGAAAAACATTAAGAATGGCAGTTTCTTGTTTTTTTCATAAGGCTTGGCAATTTAATGGGAAATAAAATTTCTTACTTTATGCCCTGAATCTGCATCTTCTACCTCTCCCGACTGTCTTCTTGGCACTCCTGTTTCACTAATTCGATGAAATTGCACAGGTCTGAGGAAAAGAACACACTGTCACACTTTCTTTTCATGCCAAAGTACAAAATTAAGATAAGGAATTTTTTTTAAACCAAAAATGACTGCAAAACATGTAAATAAATGTATCCTTAAAAAAAACTTTCACACATTTTTTTTATTTACAATGGATTTTTTCCCTAACCATGATTTGATTAATATTACATGAAGTTTTTTTTTAAATGTACTTACTTATCAAGATTAGCTTTATGAACAAGATTGTGCTCATCATCGGATATGTATTGTTTCATACGATCAGTCAAATCCAAAAAAGACCACTCAAAAGCAGAATCAGTGTATTCGTCACTAAAGTGAAATTTAAAAAAAAAGTTTTTATTAAAAACTTCAATGAGATGTGAAGAAGAATCAATGATTAAAACTATTTCCTTTTTTTAAAAAAAAATAATAAAGTAATAATTTTTAGAAAATGTACATATAGTTAAAATAGAGACGCTACTAGTAACATGTATCAAATTTAAGTTGCTATATGTATACACATCAGTGGCGTGGCTACGGAAGTTATGCAAAACCTTTCATTAAAGGTTTGCAATTTTTAACAATTTTAGATCATTCAAAGCACTATTAAAAATAGTAAACTGAACACAAAAATATATGGAAGACCGACCAATTTAAAAAGATGTAAATGAATTTAAACTTAACGACTTCACCCATAAATTAAAATCAGAAAAATAAAAAGCAGTGATAATATGAATTATTATTCTATAAATAAAGAAAATCTAAATTTAATTTTGAATATCTTAAAGCTTCTTTAGTATAATTATTTATTTGAAGTTTAAAATTATTTGTATATTTGTATTCACTTAATGTAATAGTAACATTTTAAAGCAAGAAAATCTAAAAACTAATTTATATATTTATTACTAAAATAAAAAATTGAGTAATCTAATGCTAATAATACCAACACCATGTGCCTCTGATGCATGGTCATTTTTCCACAATGTAGAGGACTCAATTGCACAGGCGCTGCTCACCAACTGAAGAAAGATTTTCATCTCTAGGTTTAATATAATCTATTTTTTAAAATATCTTTCTTTATATAAAAAAAAAAAAACAACTAGTATCTGTATTAGAGACAGTATGTTAACTTCATGAAGCTTTTTAAAAAAAAAAACATAAAAAAATTTAACGGAACCTTGCACTAAATTGACATTTAAATGATCTTGCAAATAAAAAGGTTTAAACAACCTTTGTGGTAAAAATTATTTAATAAATTATTATAATTATTATATACATTTTGTAACTTTTAATAAAAATGAACTGAATATTGGTGAAGTCAAATGTCACGTAATGCCATGCCACTGATACACATACATAAACATTTTTCATTACTCAATGTCAATAAAAATATTAGTTAGCCTGTAACTCAAGACTTACTCAATATCTTTCTGCATTTTGGGCATTTTCCTAATTAGATATTACTGTAAATGTCTCAAGTTCCATTTTTACAATGACTGAATTGAAAGAGAAAAAAATGAAGATATTTTAAAAATATGATATACATGCAAGTATAAATTTCTCATTCGCTCAGATATTGGTCCATTTCATGCATAAATTTTATACATGAACTAGACCAATATATAAGCGAATGACAACACAAGTAAACTGTTTTTAAAACATGGGGTAAATTATTTGGATAAAAAAAATTATCCTTATTTCTAGTCACACAACTTCTATCAGTATATGTTTTTAAATGGCAATTAAGGACAGTAACCTGACAAACCAAAAACCTATTTAACATTCGTTAAATAATAATCTTGCCTGTCACTCTTAAAAGCCTACTTGTATATTTTTTGTATTTATTTATTTTCAATTTAAATACCTGTGCTAGTAGTTTAAAGATATTAAAAACACAACTGTCTCTTAATTAACTCTTTCACTTCTTTGCCACTTTCCTCATTCTGACTGGAATGTTTTCATGACCCAATTTTTAGACCTAACCCTCTTGGGTTTAATCCTATGTATCTTTCATGTCTTACTTTCAATGTACATGTATTATAAATCAAATTTAACAGAAAAGGGGTGTCTGCAAGAATATGCTTAAAAAGTTATGTTAAAAACAATATGAACAGTGTCTTTTTTAAAAAATCACTTCAAAGCTGCTTCCATTTTTTTTCATTGTTAGTGAAATAAAATATAGGACTAAAAAAAAAATAGAATAGAATTTAAATAATAAAACATGCTTTCAAGTGAAAATTTTCATTTGAAATGAACGAACCGAAAGTCAGCAATTTAAAAAGTGGAACTTTATGAATCTTTTAAAATTGTGGATTGGATTTTTGGAAAGGAAAAAACAAAGGTACGTGAGCCACAAGAACTGGCTCATAGTCCTAAATGAATGTCTACGCAAGAAATGGCTCGTAGTCCTAAATGAATGTCTGAGCAAGCCACAAGAACTGGCTCGCAGTTGCGAAGGAGTTAAAGCTTATCATATAATGGTACTAATTATTGTGTATTATTATTCAACTACAGGTTTTTTATACTATCAAGTTTAACAAAAACTTTAGGCCTATTCTTAGTATTACCATGGTACTTTGACAGAGAACATTTTAAATATTGTCCTATATTATAAATCATTTTAAAGGGCTAGCTATAAGCTTTGCAAAAACACCAATTTGATCTTTCTATCTTTTATAGAAATTGAGTTATGATTCTTTTTTTCTTTTGTGAATTTTTAAAACCCCTCTTTTTTTATCTGTATTTAAAGACAAAAACTGGTGACTAACTTCACACATTTCTGCCTTATTTAGCCCACAACATCTTTTATTTTAAAAGCCAATGCCACCAACTTTTCAGGAGAGATTCGCAAAGCAATATACAACACAATAAACAAACAAAAACTTTTACCTAACGTCAAGAATTTGTATTTTTGGATACTTTTATTTGAGAGATTTTAAAAAAAACATGAACAGAAAAATTGGAAAAAATTATTATTTTTAAAGGAAAAAAACAAAAAAATAGCAGCATGTTAATGGTATTTTAATGAATCATGTGCTTCAGTTAAGTTTGAAATCAATTCTTATATTTATAAAAGGTAAGGAGAAGTATTTAAAAAAAAAAAAAGAAAGTAAAATTATAAATAAAAACTACTAGTATCACCCATAAGACTAAAAGGAGCATGCCAGTACAGCGGTAAAAAAATAACAGCATGTTAATGGTATTTTAATGAATCATGATCTTCAGTTAAGTTTAAAATAAATTCTTATATTTATAAAAGGTAAGGAAAAGTATTTAAAAAAAAAAAAAAAAAGTAAAATTATAAATAAAAACTACTAGTATCACCCATAAGACTAAAAGGAGCATGCCAGTACAGCGGTATGTCATTAAATTTTCAAAGGTAATTGGGATGTTCTGCCTGTCATTTTCCATTTAGATTGCTCTTCAGATTACTTGGTCCACAATCCCTCCTTCATATACTTTGTCTTTGCCATCTACATCCAAAAGTGCCCCATTTGTTGATGGAAGGATTCCATAGAGTTCTTTATTAGAAAATTAACATTTTCTATTTTATCTGAAAAAAACCTAGATATAACATCTAATCGTAATCATGAATCTACCTAATTTCTTTTTTATTATCATTAAAGTTTTTTGTTTGGTAAAATTAATTTCTTTTTCCTTTATTTTATTAGAAATATTAAATATTGGTCTGTTAAAATGGTTTTTCTATGTCCTAATAAAAAATAAATACTTTGATGAAGTTGAGTCTTATTTCTTTATTTGATGTCTTTTAATTGTAATTGAATGCTTCATTAAAAGTTTTAAAATACTAGCTTAAATTTGGCCTGTAAGTGTAAATTCAGTTTTAGTCATAGAATTAATTTAATAGGAATAAGAATTAATTTATTAGTAATATTAGTATTAGGCTAAGGCTTATTAAAATATAAATATATTAATAATATTCTCTTACATCGCATAAATAATAAAAATTAATGAAATAAAGTTATTCCTGTTTGTGAACTTATCAGGCAGTAGTACGATAAAATACTAAATGGTAAAATTTTAGATTTTTAAAATAATAATCTATTAAGTACATACCATTACACAAGAGTAAAAATGTTGCCAGTCACAAAATCTTCCATATGATGTTACAAAAATGTTATCGTGTTGGGAAAAAAATATGCGCTCTAAGTCACTGATGACAAAATAGTTTATTATTAGAAAACTGACGTAAAAAAACAAGATTATCACCGAGACAAATTTTAAATGACATAAGTTTTTGCGTAATTTTTTTATAAGCGTGAGAAGGTATACACGAGTGAGTTTCAAAGTGCCTACTAATATATTTACTTAGGTCTAGTAAGTTAGTAGTGAGCCCTCAAATGTAACTATTCTCCAAATGTAGGCCTACACTATGAACTATAAATGATATTTCTTTTGTGTTTTGAGGGTAGATAAATGCTTGTTTATTTGAAGAACATTTATTATTAGTAGTAAAACATATCACATGATTTATAATATAAATAATGATGTAAACATGTGCATCCTCTTTTTTTCAATTGGAACAAATACACTAAAGAGATAAAGTACATTAAAAAATGAGTGAAGTCTTTCAGTTGTAGTTCCTGTAGTCTGTAAGGTACTTGGTGCTACTGATTAATGTTTATTTGGAATCAGTGTCACGCAGTAAGTAATTGTTAAAATTCAGAATTGTACTAGCATACTTTTCAAAGCACGACTATGAATTAAAAAACAAAACAACTTATTATAACTATTTATAGAGTGTTTGATACAAACTGGTGCGTAGAAATTACACCATTTTCTTAATAACACTTGACTAAGTTGGATCGCAAGATAATTTCAACTTAAACCTATGCCGGGAATGAACTCAACGTTTCTATGTTCCGTTCCACATTTTCTTGTTACACAGAAGGCTTATGATATGAAAAAGTAAAGGGAAGTAACTAATAATCACAAAACAATGTGAACAAAAATCCGATTATTTTGTACAATTTTAATAAAGAATAGATTTTTAAAATCGTTCGTACTTTCTAAATAGCTTTTTAAATATTTTTTTTAAACAATTAAGAGTCCAATTATTATCAATGCTTCTTAATTTTACGGGCCTTGCCGTAATTAAGTTAATTTAAAATAAAATATCGATAATTTGTTTAAATTCGTAGGATTTAAAAAAAGTACTCGGTTCTTAAAAAGTACTTGATTTCTCTATAAATATTACCGATACCAAAGCCAATAAATATTAAAAAATTAAGTCAAGTAAGACATTCGACGGCTTGAAAGATACAAAATAGAAAGTTTACATAAGTTAAAGTGTGTCGCACTAATAAATATCAAAATAAGTGCGATTATTTAAAATTCTTAACAGATGCAAGGCCGTGCACGATCTGCAGAGGGCGCCGATATCGTAATTGTTCATGCAAAATATAGCCTACTACGTTAATAATAGGTTGTTTTTTTTTTGGGGGGGGGGGGGGGGGGAGGGCACCTAAATTGGGTAAACACAGGCTTTGCGCCACCACGGCCCTGAGTAGATGATAAGATGCACCCACACTCACATCTTTCCCGTTATTTAATACAAAGGATATGGGCAGCATGAAATTCAAGCATATAAATATAATTGAAAGGCAGGGAGAGACAAGAGATTTTGTATCCCCAAAAAGCCCAAAAACGTAGTTCGCTTTTTATTTTAATTGTATGAAGCTTATTAAGTTATAGGGCTTATAATATATTTGTAGTTATTACCATGGTATGGAAAAGAATGTATACTTTATTACTCTATATGCTATAATAAATAATAAGCCTGAAAAAAATAATTAAAATAGTGTATATCTTAAAAGAATAAAAACAACATTATTTTGTCTTAATCTCGCATTACAGCGAGAAAGTTCATAATAATAGGATTAATAACTAGAAATATTGATTTGTTAATTAGGCCTACAGGTTTGATCATCTAAAAAAAGTATGAATACGTGAAGAGACATGTAACAAAAAGAGTAATTTTATACAACATTTTAGAACAGATTTACTTTTAACAGTGTAATTTCAAGTCAGATTTTCTTTGATTTGAAAAGTGATTAAATTTATTTTTATAGAAGTGTCAATTTCATAGTGGCTAAAATTAAATATTCAATATACATTAAAAACTTCATTTAAATTACATTTATCTTTAGAGCTTCGAATCATAAGTATGAAATTGGGGACAGTTTTTTGTTTTTGCATTGCTTGGATGAGGAGAGGGTTTTAAATCTTAAAGAACTGTTTACAGATGTGAGCACCTCTTAGTTACTTAATATAAAACTTCAAGCTTATAAGTTATACAAAACTTAAATATATATATCAATATTTTGTAAGAGATAATACTATTTCAGAAATTCATCATCAAATCCTTTATTTAAAAAAAAAAACATCGTGTCCAGCCCCACTCTTAGCTTGTACAAGTACAAGGGTACTGACTTAGCTTGTACAAGTACAAGGGTACTGACATTTGTAACTCACTAACACTAGCATGCAATTGTACTATTGAAGTATAAGCCAAGCATTTTGTATTTTGTTCTCTAGATAGCAGGAACAATTTTAAAGGAATTCATTTGTTTAAAAATATACAGTGTAATTTGTTTAGAGATTAGATAAAATGACAAGTACCAATAATACACAAGTTATATAACAGATCCAATTAAATCACACTTCCCTGATAGGAAAAATGGACATACTTTTGTTTAAAGGTTCTCAATTAAAAATAATAATACTAACCAAAGACAAACTAATGTTTTAGAAGTTATGAGCCTTTTGTGAGGAGAGACATATATGTAAATGTAGCTCTAAGTTACAGGTGCCGAAACAAATATAGAGCTTAGTAGGTAGGGCCTAGGGGCCATCTATAAATGTCACACTAGTTTGGCTGACTTTGACCCCCTTCAACAAACATTATTTATGTGACTCTCCTTCTTGATGCGATATATTATTTAAGGATTGCCGTCCATGCATTACTGTCTAATTCTGGGAAATATACCATTACACCATATCATTTCTTCATGTTCACGTCTTAAGTTTATGTCAGATGTCGAAGCATTCACTGGTCCAACGGCAAAAGTCTAGTGTGATTTTCCTTATCTCAAAAAGTATGCTCACCTCAGTTTTTGGTTGAACAGTTGGTCCATTTCTTGTAATTGTTCTGAACTGAAAAGTACAGCAAATTCATGCAAATAAGATTTGACAAATAACTGACTTGAATAACTACAATAGTCTACATATGAAAGCGACCTCTCAATTATTTAAAAAAAGTATTATTTATGGTTAGGCCCAGCCCTTTTTTATGGCCTTATCTGAATTATGCCCCGATCATATCCAATTTGATTAGCCTATCGATTTAATCCAAGTAATTGAAAATGAAATGTTTATAAATGAGTAAGTTAACTAATATATATTTTAATTCAAATATTAAAAATGATAAACAACCAGCAGCTTAGGTTTATTCAAAAGGTAAATGAAATAGAAGAAGCAAAATAAATAAATCACTCGATACGGCAGCTCCTGATCTAGACTAATAAATTAAATAATGAAATGTAAAATGTGATAATGATAAATCATGTAGTACTATGATGTACCGAGTCCTGAGTTTGTAGCCCTTCCTTAAACTTAAACACTCAACTGACTGATTTACTTAACTTTACCAAGTCTAAGTGAACTAAGACTAAGTCAATGATTAATTGTATGCCTACTATACTACTCTTTAAGTAATGAATAGACCTACGTTATTAGAATGCCATTAAATTTAATAATCATTAAATATATTAAGAAAATTTTCCGAGCTTATGCTACTATTTTCTATTCTTACAATTACAAACAAGGCCTCCTGGAGTATGAAATTATGACGGACCGTCGATAGTTTCAGTCAGCGTAGGACTAGGAGGTAGGTTTTGAAAGTGATTCATCATGATGTACCTAAAATGTTATGTCATTATCATTTTCTTCTGAGCCTACTTCTAAAATAAAAAAATATGCGATATGGTTTTCGCATGTTTCTTCATAATATGACATGTACACTATTATTATGACGGCGACGAGGGAAAGTGCGTGCGTGCGTGCGTGAGTGTGTATGTGTGTGTAGAATTATTGGTGGATCGAGTACAATGGGTTTATATCGCACTCTCCAGCCTTTAAAGTCGAAAATGTAACGTTCGATTACATCCTTTCCGTACCTTTTAACATTAGCAATTACCAATTTTCGACATCACAGTCCTTCTGGCGGTTTATATTTCTTGTTTGTGTTTATGGACACATTTCTCTCCGAAGGAGAAATCATGCCAAGAGTTAATGCAAGAGCATCATGTGGTCGAGATTTTCATTGCTGTCCCGACATTTCAATAGCGATTGAAACTGCATGCAGAGCTGGGTAAGAAACTCACTTGGGACTAATGTTGAAGAATGGACATGGTCCTTGAAAAAAAGATGAACCAAATGAATTGTTTGAACGTTTTATTGAATATTAAAACATCTTTTTTATTTATATTATTGCCAACTTTTATGTGATAAAGCGTAAGCAAATATTAATGATTAAATTATCTAATAATTTACCTTAAAATAGTAAATTTTTTTACTTATCTGAACTTTATTGCTAGTCTGAGTTACTATTTTAAAATGGAATAGTTCAAATAGTAGTCAAATACTAATACTACTTTTATCTATGTTAATATTATTATATCTCCTAATAATTAAATTAAATAGTTTATTCTTTGCAGCTGTAGGCATATACAAGTTTTGCTTAGGCTATTTAAGCCAGCCTGTGTGGAGTATAATTTATAAGTTTGGTGACGGGTAGGACGAGACACAGTACACACCCTAAGCATATTTTACACAGTGACAATGGTTTGAGTTGGAACGCAAAGCATCCTATGACCACGGAGCATCACCACAAAACTAATAGAGCCCACGGAAGCCACAAATATTCATTGGGCTCAACTTGCCCCACCCAGTCACTTTGTATTAAAATATGTTAATATTGATAGGCTACTTGATAGTGATGATGCTGATATCCCTACATACAGTGACTACGGTCTACTCAGCTGCAACTCACTTATCAAATTAACAATTTATTTAGGGTCCAGGCCAGGGTTTTCAAGTCTCAGGGGTGTGAGGTGACTTTCAAATGGCACAAGGAAAAAAAAGTATAAGAACAGAGGAGTCATTAGCTTTTTATAACTATAATTACATGTCAAATTGACAGACCTAAAAAAAAGTGTGCCTTATAGGTTTATCATTCATCATGACTTATTTTATAGGCCTATTAAATCTGAGTATTAGAAGAGTGGTAAACAAATATTCAGTCAGGGCCTAATAAAAGTTAATTTAATAGTAATAACATCTACATAAGCCTACCTAAAAGAAAATAATAATTAATAGAAATTATTGGCAGGCTTTTGTCCGTGACCATGGCATGGCTTCCCATTTAATGCAGTGGCTACTCTCCCAAGCCTCCACCCATACTATTCTTGAAAATTAATCATAGATATAGAGCAATGTTTCCCAACCTTTTCTATACTCTGCACCCCCAACAAATGATTTGACTAAATCTTACACACCCTTCAATTCATTTAACTAAGCGACCGTTTTCATATTATGTAACACAAAGGGGTAAGTGGGGTGGCTTATCATATATATCAGAATGAGCTAGGGAGACCATACAACGCTAAAAAAAATTCCATTTAAATACATTCGAAATCTCAAAAACAATGAAAGTGATTTTCTATTAATCTACTGAAGTCGAATAAATTTAATGTGCAAACAATAAAATAAATCAGCTTTTATTTTAGTATGTTAATGTATTTTTATTATAAATTACAAATACATTTAAAATAACAATAAAGGAACTATTTTAAGCATTTTATCTGAATTTGAAAGTAAAGATATTTTTTTAATAAAATAATTATGATCAAATAATTATTTGTACTAAATAATGATCACATTGATCGGGAATACTCTACATCTATTGTTGTTTTTCAGTTCGTTGTAAATATCTTCTTCTTCTTCTTTATTTTGAGGGCCCACGATCAATGAATTGATCATTCTGGCTCCTATGTTTCAGAGGGGTTTGCGATGTTACTGTGCATGGGTTTCAATGGGATGCTTCACTGGTAGCAAGGGTGACTCAGCAGTGGTGTTACGAACTGGGGGTTGGAATACAGGAGGCAATAGACACAAATGTATCGAGTGTAGCCGCCTCAACTGTTGCTTTTGGAAGCTTGTTCCAGTCCCCTATTGTCTTCGGCAGGAATGAGGAGCTCCTGTACTTTGTTCTTGTTTTTACCAGCCGGAACTGTCTGTCGTGGCTTCGTCGCAGTCTAGGGGGAAGATGAACGAGTTTCTGTTTGATTCCGGAGCAGTGGACCAGCCCATTTTTTATCTTGTACAACATGGTGAGCCTGGATAGTCGTCGTCGTTCTTCCAATGTAGACCAGCCCAGTGTTTCCAGCATGCTGCCAACACTCGAGGTGCTTCTGTAACGGTTCATGACAAAGCGTGCTGCTCGTCGCTGGACAGCCTCCAACCTGTCGATGCTTTTCTGGGTAAATGGGTCCCAGACTGTAGAAGCGTACTCTAAAATAGGCCGGACAAAGGCTTTATAAGCTTTTTCTTTCACGCTTGAGTTTCCGATCTTCAGATTGCGCCTTAGGAACCCCAGGGTCTTGTTTGCCTGGTTGCACACACTGTTAATGTGCTCGTCCCAGCGGACCTCTCTTTGAATGGTAACACCCAAGTACTTTACGGAGGAAACTTGCTCAAGAATATGACCATGCAGTTCGTAAGAGTGCTTTAGAGGGAATCTGCTTCTGGAGACTGACAGAGTCTGGCAATTGACGGGATGAAATTCCATGTCCCAGCTCATCTCCTACTCAGCTAACCGATTGAGGTCTTGTTGAAGCTGGCTCTGGTCAGAGCTGTTTACGATTGTCCTATATACCGCAGTGTCGTCTGCGAACAGTCTTGCTTGAGAGGTCAGCTTCTCGGGCAGATCATTGATATATGCTAGGAACAAACAAGGGCCTAGCACTGAGCCCTGGGGGACCCCTGACTTAACACCGACATAGGAGGAGGTTTTGCCATAACATGGTGAGCCTGGATAGTCGTCGTCGTTCTTCCAATGTAGACCAGCCCAGTGTTTCCAGCATGCTGCCAACACTCGAGGTGCTTCTGTAACGGTTCATGACAAAGCGTGCTGCTCGTCGCTGGACAGCCTCCAACCTGTCGATGCTTTTCTGGGTAAATGGGTCCCAGACTGTAGAAGCGTACTCTAAAATAGGCCGGACAAAGGCTTTATAAGCTTTTTCTTTCACGCTTGAGTTTCCGATCTTCAGATTGCGCCTTAGGAACCCCAGGGTCTTGTTTGCCTGGTTGCACACACTGTTAATGTGCTCGTCCCAGCGGACCTCTCTTTGAATGGTAACACCCAAGTACTTTACGGAGGAAACTTGCTCAAGAATATGTATGGCCATGCAGTTCATAAGAGTGCTTTAGAGGGAATCTGCTTCTGGAGACTGACAGGGTCTGGCATTTGACGGGATGAAATTCCATGTCCCAGCTCATCTCCCACTCAGCTAACCGATTGAGGTCTTGTTGAAGCTGGCTCTGGTCAGAGCAAGTTAGTTAAAAATTAATTTGATCTAAATGTCTTCAAACTATATCAAATTTAATTTTTCGATTGACTCAAATAAAGAAAAATTATTTTAATTTCATAAGCGCAAAATTTAAATTTGCAAAACAAAAGCTTTAGATTTCTTTGATGTAACAACTGCGTGTGACAAAACTGATAATGTATTTTCCCCTTTTTAAAAGTAAAATTAATAAATATAATTGATTGCTTTTTAAATTATTAGTTTAGCTCTGTATTTTTAACAATTTTTTACTTATTATTCCGAAAATGTACTCTTATCACAAATTTATAAAGTAATAAAAACTTAACGTTGAAAAATACTTTTAATAAGAAAATGTTTAAGTCAATTAGTGCAGCAAAACTTCATAAGCTAATAGCTCTCATTTATTCACTTATCACTCATCCCATTAAGAACAAACTAAAAAAGTTGCAATTGTTTCATTTTGATATCTATATCGAAAGAAACACTTATGGGACGGATTTAAACTTTGGTATAGTTTTTAATTTTAAAATAAATAACCAAAATATATCAATACACAGAATTATGCGTATAATTATATATATTTTTTTAGAAGAACAATGTGTGGTAAAAGGGATCTGGGACTTTAGAATTTTAATTAAGTTCAGGGATGTGCAAAAAATATGTGGTTGCGTCCATAGGGGTCTACCAACCTGTGGATGATTTTATTAATTTTTTAAATTAAAAACTGTTGGGGAGGTGGATTCAATACTTTCATTTTGCCCCAGGCAGCACAAGAAACGCCTCAGAATAAAGGAATGAATTTGATAAATAATTAACTTTCTTAGGTACATATATATCAGGGGTTGGAAATAGGGTGTACTCATTTTCAAGTGGATGACAATATATTTAAATCCCATGTTATTACAGTAGTGAAAGAGAGGTTTCACATTCTCTTGTTACAAATAAACAAATGTTTACCAACTAAGAAAATCAATGACTTTGACAAAACTTGGGTACATTTACATAAGTATAGAGATGAATATCAAAACCCAATCATTTTAGACTTATGAAAATTTAATCTTAAAAATAAGGCCATATTTTTTTAAAATTTACAATTCATGGGCATGAACAAAGATGGGTTAAGATTTTCTTTCAAAAATTTAAAATATATTTTTGTTTTCACTTTGTGAAAAGTAAAGTAAGTTTATATTTGTATGAGATCAATAACATTTCTTTTAAAAAAACACTTAACGCTGTTATAGATGTGAAAAACGGTTAAGAGATACTTCTTTACATAAAGGAATTTTATGTTTTACAATTTTCAGATAATATTGTAAAAAAAATCAAGGCAAAAGTTTTGTTAAATTTTTAATGAAGATATCAATTTGTCCAATTCCGTTAACATAAAATATATTTAAAATGGTATATAGAGTTTTGTTGTAAATTTAAGAATATTTTTTTCACAACTTTTAGAGAAAAAAATTGTAGTTCAATGGCACGAAAAGGGGTAGGGTAGGCCCAACATTAAATAATCAAGACATCTAAAGTATTTCTCTAGCGTAGAAATCAGCCGTCACTGAACTCCTCTTATGACAATTATGATTTAATTGGTGATCATTTAGATTTGTTAATTTAAGGTCATGTTAAGAGGAAAAAGCTTAGGGGCGCGAAAGGGGGTAAGGCGGCGTATAATATATAGCCGAAAAATACTTCTCAAAACTTAATGATGTTAGAAATGTAAACATCATTACATGATACTTTTTAAAATAATGAGTTGTGATGAGTGTTTGCAATAGCAAGTAGGAATTATCGCAAAGTGCCTTCCGTCATTATCCCAATAATATAGGTTCATATATTCTAGTTTAGTTATATTGTGTTATATGGAGTGGGGTGGTTGATAGCAATGTTATATACAGGATCCCCACACCGTTGAGAAAACAGGAAATAGTCATGAATTTATTGAATAATTTTCCCTGTTGTGAAAACTGGGAAAATGAACCATCTGTGGTGATCTGACTTATGACTTATTAGTGAGGGGTATCTCTCGTATGAGAGCTTTGCTTGGCACTCCTGTCTAGGGATTTTTTATTTAAGCCAAATTACCACACAGACATAACAACCTATCTATATACACATAGTATAGACTGAATCAAAGTCTTTGTTAAGAAGAAAATAACTATAAGTATTTATTGAATAATGATATATATACAAATTCTTCCGTAATACACTAAGTGATTAATAATGGTTAATATATATACATGAAATGGAGTTCATCCAATTTAGAAAGGAATATCAAAGCAATGCAAGTGTCCCTAAAATACTAACGGTATCATCATTATCAATGCTATATTGCTCAAGTTTTATTCTCAATCTTTGTTGACTTAGCCTTTATAATTCCGGTGCTGATCTCAGTGGATCACACAGTTTGGGATGTCCTTCTGTTCCAGAAGCGTGTCCCTGTTCCGATCTTCGGAGCTGTTCTAAGCGTAGCGAAGTCGGAGTTCCCGGTCGTAGATTCCGTGGGATCTCTGCGATGGGGAAGATGACTCTCCAGCGGTAAATCTTGGAAGTGAGAGTCCCTGGATCTCGAAGTCCTTCTAGTAGCTGTCATGTAGTTTGGTGTAGGACGTAAATTGACAATAGAACCCTCTCAATCCCAAGAACCAAAACTAAGACCATCAGTGAACGCTCCTTCTACTTCCATGCGCCCAAGTTCTGGAACCAGCTCCCCTTCCACATCCGTCATTGTGAAACCTCGTCCACTTTCAAAAAGTCCCTTAAAACCCATCTGTTTAGTTCCGGCTATGACCTGTGATGCATCCTCCTTGCCCTGCCTCATTTTCTGTCTCGGATTGATCCTGTAGTATAGGCCAAAACGTGCCAAAGTGTACTCGTTTTCATAGCCATTTTAATGTTATACATTTTTCACATTGTAGTTACTATTCTAGTGTCTCTGGTTTTTCATTTTTATTTTACTTTAGCAGTTTAAATAGTTTACATATTTCTAATAATTGTAAAGCGCTTAGGGCTGTAAGGTAAGCGCTATACAAAAATGCATAAATAAATAAATAAAATCATTCCCCTAGTTCCAGCTTCAAGGTACCTCGGTCCAGTAATAGAAACCTGGCTAAAGGCAAAATGATACAAAATGGATAAGTATCCAGGCGAATATCCATAAGCTGATAAGTCCTGTTCCAACAGCAATGAATTCAGATGGATGTAAGGAAGGTGACATAGCTTAAACATATACATCCAATTTGTGGATAGAATCATAACACTGTTCTATTAGTCTTGTCATTGTCGGCGAGAGCATATGTTGCTTCGCGACAAGGTTGGACCAAGCAAACATTTTAATAAATGAAGTATGGGACGTAGAATCATTATCAATTATTAAATTTACAGGTTCATAGTATACATATTATCTTCTCGTTAAAAGAGACATGGGTGATTTGGAACAACAACCTACCATCCCCATGATGTGATGGCGGCGTGTTGTAGCCCGCGGCAAAAGCAATAATGGAATTCATAATGTCAATGTAATGTAATATAGGTATTATTAGAATAAGATCAAGCACGATCGAATATTTGCTACATAGTTATATGAACAATGCAAGTGTAATAACATAATATCAAAATCATGGTTGCGTACTTACTAGTACTCTTAGTAGCAGTCGCAGTTAATGATCACGCTAATGAAGTTCTAAGTCTAGATACTTCAAGCTTCCACAATCAAGTGATCAGATCTTAAAAGTCATATACTTGCTAATATCCTAGGTTGCAGTTATGTATCACGCTAAAGAAGTACTAAGTCTAGATCCTTCCAGCATCCACGGTCAAGTGATCAGATTATAAAAGACATATTCTTGCTTGTTCGGGCTATTAATTTGAGTAGGGTGATGATTCAATTGGGTGATTTAAATGTTGTATGTTTTCCAATCCAATGATAATCACTTTTGATATTGCGGGTTTGACCTTCTACCCTCAAAGTTTATCGGGCTGAGGTGAAAATCAAAATTCACGCTTTGGCATGAGTTTTCTGGTTTAGAAAGTCATAACAACAAGGGACGATACTCCGCTTTGCTGATTCCAGGGCAAAAATGATGGGCGGTATGGTATTATTTTTCTGAAGGTTCATCGGTGAGAGGGTTGAACACAAATTCCATGCTTTTTGGGGTGAGCGAACTGATGTGTAAATGCGATAACACTAAGGGGAGCTCACTCGTGCTATGCGACTGCAGGGCGACTTGAGGGGAGGGAAAGGTATTATTTTCCAAGGGTTTCCAAGGGCGGATTTACGATGGAAGAAATTTTACAAAGTCCAGCCTCAGATCGTCACACCATCTAGTAAGGACATTTTCAAGCTAGTCTGGAATTTTTAAATTTGTAAAATCATAATTGACGTTCATCGCCAATCTTGTATATTTTTAGTCTTTCTGTTATAAAAATCTGCCAAAATGCTAGTGTTTATTGTTAATTAATATTTATTATTTTTGAAAAATTTATGCTTTTCAAGTGTACGATATTAGCATAGATTATTAAAAACTATTTTTAAAAATTTTGCTAACAATAATTAGCACATTCAGTAAAAATTCTTATTGCTGTCTTTTTGCTTGTTTTTGGACTTTATTCAATTGGGGGGTTAGGGTGTCTTTGCGCTAGAAATATTGTATAATATTAGGGAATTTCTTTGTAAAGTTATAAGGGGTAGGTGGTGGGTAAAAAATGTAGTATTTTTGTGTTATATAATAGTATATGACCCCCCCCCCCCAAGTTTTGTAATCCTTGCAAAGTAACAAAAATGATCAATAAAATGCATTTTTAAATTTTGTCATATTGGACTTTTTGTTTTATTATTGAACTGCAAAGAAAACTGTAGAGCTTAATAAATAAACTTGTGACTCATTACATAATGTAAAATGTTATTGAATTTTTTTTTTTAATGATATAAACATTTATTTAATAAATTATGTTGTAGTTTTTTTTGTAACTTTAAATGAATTTATCAGTTGATTCTAAGGTAAAAACAAATGTTCATTAAAAAAAAAAAAGGGTGGTATCTTTGTTGAAGATTTGTTTGAATGCTTAGAATTAAAATGTGTATACTAATTATACTATGTATTTTACAGCTATGACTTTGTTTGTTTGCCTCTTGTAAATCCACGTTTCAAGCGTGAATTCATGAGTGGACCAGCTAAAGACAGAAAATGTGCTCTCACTCGTTCTGATATGTGCTTATCAAGTCAAGGTAATTCTAGTGTAATCTAAAAAGCCATTAACATGCTTTGCCATTTTTAAAATTTATATACATTCATGGCATTCTATGACAGGTCCATTGGGGCTAAAAAAAATATGTTCCAACAAATAACAAGAGAGATTTCTTTCAGTCATATGTATGGTTATTATTGTTTATCATGCTATCAATATATGAAATGTTTGACAAATATTTCCACAATTTAACTCTTTAACATACATTGGGATGAAATAAATGCAACGACACCTTAAGAGGTTGGAATTTAAAAAAAACTTGGTAGTCAGACTGTCACCCACTGAACAAAGTTGGGCTATTTGTAAGTCACTTTTGTCTTATTTAAACTCTGCAAACCCCATGCTCATGTTATAGGATTTTTGCTTCATTCTCAGATTGGAACAGTCTTGTTGTTGGGAAGACCTCACCATGGTTTCAACTTGATTCTAAACACTATCACACAAGAAAGAATAGTGAATTGGTGAGAGTGCATAAATTTGGATGGAAATGGAAGGCTTTGTTTTTATGTCAGAAATTTTTATTTCTTTAAAAATCAATATCTCCAATTCTTAAACTTTTTGCCCTGTGTCCTCTCTATTAAAAGAGACAATATGTTTACAAAAGTTATAATATAACAAAAGACATTGTGAGGGTGCCCCAAAGAAATTTTAATTTAAAAAAAGGGAATATAGAAGATTATCGAAGGTATAAAACTATGGAACGAATTTTTTTTATCTTATGTAAGGTATTGGTGGTTTTTTGTTAAAATAAATATATAATATGCTATTTGCCTGGGAGTTTTGAAGAGTATAATGATTAAAGTTGACATTTTTTACATACCTTTGATCACTATTCTTCTAAATGTGCCATTACAGTTCCTCATTTCGTTTAAAAATGTTAATTTCAGGCTTTAAAAGAAGAACTGACATGGTCAGCTCATTTAGGCCTCCCTGCTGTATTGATGCCTCTTAGAAGTAGGAATTGTGTCAACCTGGCACAGTGTATAAGTGAGCAGGTTACTACAAGCTACTACCAGCAGGTAAATAGTTAGGAGTTATCAGAGGTCAAGCCTAGGCTAAGAAATGGACATTTTTACAAATACAAACTATAATTTAAAAACTGTTCATTTAATTTTACTTAGATGTCATGCTGAAAGAAAACATTTCCAGAAATTACTGCTTTAATCTTTATAAGTCCCAGTGTAATTTTAAGAAGAACAAGGCATGTGGTAGCTTCTCAAGTGAGAGAGAATTTGATTAATTCCTTATGGTGATGTTATGCCGAAAAGTTGAATTATTTTTTTTCCTTTCTAACTTTTATTGGTATTATTAGTGTAGGAAATCAGTTCTGTGTTGGAAACATCTGATGTCCCTTAGTGTTTATCTCCGTTTAAATGGGATGTTTTACTCTGTTCAATATCATGTTTTATTTTTTCATTTGTCCTGTCTGCTGAGGAAGACTCTTAGCGGAAACATTCATATTTTATTGTATTTTAGTTCTCTATTTCCTTCCTTTATTAATTTATACACTATAAATTAAAATTAATGAATTACATTTTTCATTGTTATATTTTTCAAAAGCAATACTGGATTCAAGTTCCATTAGTCAGTCCTGCTGATATGTGTGATCCTGTTATCGAGGGGATGGACACTGATATGGTTGATGATAAATATGAGGATACGTGGGCTTGGTGAGCTGACTAGTTAATGATTTATTTTCTAACCCGTTAAAATTTAAATCTTTATGTTTTCACTCTCCATTGTTTCATTTTCCGATTACTTTAAAAAAAATATCTTCATGTTAACTGTGCTACTTTAGATTTTCCGATTTGGTTTTCAGATTATTTTGATTCCTTAAAACCAGCAGAAAATATATTTTAGAGCCTTAGATGCTTCCTGGGATAGTAAATAAACGTTTTCTCTGACAGAAAAAAGAAATGCAATGGCAGAGTAAAATAGCATTAATTAATTACAGGAGAAATGTCTCCAAATAGACTTAGGAAATGTAGAAAGTGCATTGTTTTTCCCCCAAACATTTTATTCACAATGATTTGAGTGAAGTATCTTCTGTGTATTTTTTTCAGGTGGAACCTGTTCAGGTCACTGTGTGACTCTAATAAAAGGCTTGGTGTAGCTCTGGAACTAACGGCGGACCTTCCTTCCAACGAAGTGATGGAACGATGGCTCTCAGAACCAGTCAAAGCTGTCATAGTGTCTACTTCACTTTTCTTGACCAACCACAAGGGGTATCCTGTTCTTGCCAGGCCACACCAGGCTTTCATTAAACAAATGTTTAAGGTAGAATTTATTTGCTTTATGTTATAATAGAGTATAAGAAAGTTTTTAGTTTTAAAAAAAATATTTTTAAAAAAAATTCTGAAGATGGACTTATTTGCAAGTAAAGCCAATTTATAGCATTGGACCCACTGTAACCATCAATCCCTTCTTTGTGTGCCTTGGAAATCTAATTTGAATTATCTAGATCAGTAGTTCTCAACCATTTTTTTTGTGTTCACAACACACTATCCTATGTATTAAGTTCCAACGGTGCACAAAGATACGAGTATGCAACAATATTAGAGGGGACATGCAATTTAGCAACTATGTGAGAGCCTCTGTTTAACATGTGCACAGCTTGTTTTAACCAGTCTGTTGTTTTAGGCTTGCAGTCCTAATGTTTTGGCAAATTTTGAGTTTGAATTGTAATTCCATGCATATTATATCTGATATTGTAAGCCAATAAAAATCCTGTTTAAAATAAGTTGAAGTACCTGAATATTAAGTGAAATTATTTTAATTAATTCATCAATAACACAAAGTCTCAGAAGTTTTGCTGCACACCCTTTCAGAACCTCTGATATAGATCATGCTTAATTAAATGTCTGAGAAATAAAAAAAAACATAAATAATACAAATTAGCAACCTTTTAAAAATGTGTGCAATAATAGGCTGATTGGAATTAGAACTGAACATTACACAAAATGTTAATTCAATCTCTTTTAAGAGCTTTTATTCATAGTAATGTGTTTTGCAACATTTGTTACCAACTGCCTATTGGACTATATAGGCAGCCTAGCCTCAAAACACATCACATCTTCTAGTTGCAGGCTGGGAATACATTTTGCTAATAACTTGTGGAATATTGTATCATAACATATGACAGTTACAAGCCACAATTTATTTTTATTTATTACTGTTAAATGTGCTTCTAAAAAATAAGTAACTCTGTCTTTCAAATTTGATAAATTCATAAATAAATGTTTTCCCTATAACAAAAAAAAATTCTTTTGCCTTCTAACTTGTTTTACTCATTCTAATTATTGATCATGTGACTTAAATTTTGTTTTATTGAGCTTTATTTAGCTATGAGTTGAAAATTTTTCTCTAGCTTGAAGCACAGGTCATAATCACAGGTCAAGATCGCCATCCTGAAAAGACCATTCGAGCATATCAGCAATACATTGACCACTTGTGGCAAACCCAGGATCCACTTGATACTGTTAGCCAGTTTGCCAAAGGCTATGAAGATTTTCTCCAATCTCCACTACAGGTATGCTCTTTAGCCACTATATGTGTATCACCAAGCACACAGTCATCCACATTATGTGTACTGCCTGCCACCAGAACTGAATGGTCCTGAAAACTTTCTAAGAGGGTCATCCATGTACTAAATGTATGCTCTGTGGTGGGACAGGTTTTTAATGATTGGGATATTTGTCATGTGTGGAAACGTCATGTGCGGAGACTTTTCAACAATTCTAGAAAATTATTTTAGATATGTTTTTTTTTAAAATCTCTTTTATCAAACTTTTAGATATTGATGTTTTCTATTAATGATTGTAAATATTTAATTTTAAATACTTTTTTGGATGTTGTTCGTCTTACTGTTTAATTTTGAATAGTTGATTTTTTTGTTGTTTTTTTTTGTTGTAGTTTTTTTAAAGTTCAGGGTAAATGATTTCTGTGTACTCATTGTAAAAAAAAAAGGGGAGGAGGGGTGTTGATCAAGTGGCATGATATGTAAAAATGTGTTTAATACTTGATAAATAAAAAAATTACAATTGAAGATTCTCTTTTATTCTAAGCCATTGATGGACAATTTGGAATCTCAGACCTATGAAATATTTGAAAAAGATCCTATTAAATACTCACAGTATCAAAAGGTAAGTTTGGCTTCCTCAGTTATGTATGCTTCTCTTTATAACAGTATCTTGATGTTTAAGAAAACAATTTACTAATTCCTTTTTGAAGAACAACAGGTTTAATGTTAGGGACAAAATAAGAGCCCTTTTTTATAAGCATCCTTGATTTCTTGACATGTTCAGTTGGATTATTAACAAATATTAGCAATGATTAGCAAAGTTTCAATCTTTTGTTCATAGGCTGTGTATGAGGCATTAAAGGACAGAGTTCCTCTAGAGAAGCGAGATGAACAAGATGTGTGAGTTGACATATTTTTTTATTGACATTAATGTCATGTAGACAAGCTGAGACGCATTACTTTTTGTAGATCTTTTTGCCTTCTTATAAGTTCAAATCTGACAGCATCTCAGGATATTCCTGCATCTGTATTTATTGACTTGTGTATGGTATAACACAGGTGTTTTATATTTTATTGTCCAGATATGCTAAGATGAAACTTGAAGAAGAAATTATTTACCTGATGAATCAAATACAATTTTATTAGATTTTTTTTTTTTTTAATGAAAGAAATACAAATTTAGTTGATTTTTTTTTACTTTCTGGTGAAACAAATACAATTTTAGTTGATTTTTTTTTTTTATGAAACAAATACAATTTTAGTTGATTTTTGTTTACTGATGAAACGTGTACAATTTTGGTTGATTTTTTTCCCCTTACATCAATTTTACAATGTTTCTAGGGTAATTATGGTGGTAGGAGCTGGTAGAGGGCCACTTGTTCGTGCCTCCCTCGCTGCTGCGCAGGAAATTGGTGTCAGGATTAGAAAGTTGTATGCTGTTGAAAAGAACCCAAATGCTGTTATAACGTAAATATAGCCGTTTTTTGCTTTCATGCATAGATTGTTTTGTAGATGCCCATGAGAACATGTTGACAGTTGTAGTTATAGTTTCACTATTTTATTACTCTCCATCATTGTCAGTTTTTGGTGCATATGTACCATTGCAAAGATCACAACACGTTAAGCTGAAGAATTTGATATCTAAACATGCAAAAACTTAAATTATAATAACAAATGGCAATGTGGATTTTCACAAATTATATTACCATATACAGGTGTTAAATTTGATGATTTTTTTTTTTTAAATGTTATATTATAATGTTACGTGGAAATTACAGATTTTCTTTATGCCTTTTTACCCGGTCTGGGGCATAGGCCGTCCACAAGAATTCTCCACTCATCACGGTCCTATGCTTTCCTTTCCAATTGCTTCCAGGTGTATCCCATATTTTGTGTGTCTGCCTCTAGCTCACGTCTCCGCGTTTTCTTAGGCCTTCCTCTCTTTCTTTTTCCCTGTGGGTTCCATGTTTGGCATTGTCTGGTGGTGCTATCTGGGGGTTTTCGGAGCGTATGCCCTATCCACCTCCATCGTTTCTTTATGATATCTTCATCAATGGGCACCTGGTATGTCTTTTCTAGTAGATCTTTGTTGGTGATAGTATTTGGCCAATTGATGGTCAGGATTTTTCTAAGGCATGTGTTTATGAATGTCTGCCTACAATAAATATTTATTGTTTTCGTTCTTTTGTATAGCCTGGAGAACATGAAGGATGAAGAATGGGGAGATCTTGTGGAAGTCATTTCCTGTGACATGAGGGAGTGGGAGGCACCAGAGAAGACAGATATTCTTGTCAGTGAACTGCTAGGCTCTTTTGGGGACAATGAGTTGTCACCAGAGTGTTTGGATGGAGCCCAGAGATATCTCAAAGGTAACGGAAAAAGTAATTTTTTAAGGTCAAATCGAGACCTTTATAATAATTTTTTTTAAACTGAATATCTTTAGGTAAGCTGAATGAGAAATTTACCAAAAATCCTTGAGATTCACATATAACTGTTTTTCCAAATGTGTGTAATAATGTCACTTGGTCAATCAGAGATGTTTAATGTGTTATTCTTTTTTCTTTTGGTCCATTTGTGGTGTCTTGAAATGTCTGTTCATTTAATCAGGGAAAACTTTCATTCAGTATTTAATTCTCCATAATCAGCACAAGTCACACAAAATGATTGAATTACTAGTGAAAAATTATGTGCTGCAGAAAGTGTAAATTATTTGATACTTGTTCAAACAGAGCATAATGAAAAAAATCATCATAAAGGATTTTTATATTAGTGAACATTGAAATGAAAAAACCTCTTAAAGTAAATTTGTGCAGTTATGTTTGTAAAATCTTTGTGAGTTTCCATAACCTCATGTTTTGAACAAATTCACAGAGGATGGAATCAGTATTCCTGAAAAGTATACCTCCTACTTGGCACCAGTGATGTCATCAAAGCTTTACAATGAGGTTAGAGCATCAAAAGCTGAGAGGGGCAAGCCACCAGAGGTGATTTTTTTTTTTTACATCTACAAGGATAAATAGAAACTATAATTAGATCATTTGTTTTAAAATATTATTGGACTGGGCTAATTTTATTTCCTGAGTATGCAGTAAATAATACACGCATCAGCATTTATATAGAACTGAATTAAAGCCTTTATTAATTAAAAAAATTATGTTAAATTGAGCAACAATGCATTTCCAAGATCTTGGCTGCAATAAAAAAAAATTGTAAGTGAATATAATATTGTTATGCCTGTAAAAACTTGGATACTCTGAAATTATGACTGAACTTCTCATACAAGATGTTCACTGGATTGAGATTTTAAAGTCAACTTTATATAATTGTCAAATATTCTCTATAGGCTCCATTTGAAATGCCATATGTTGTTCGCCTTCACAATTGTGCTAACCTCGACAAGCCTCAGCCAGTGTTTACATTTGTTCATCCAAATAAAGGTAGGATTTTTTCTATTATTTTTTAAATAAAATTATGGTTAATTTTCTTAGATCATTTGAGAGATTATTGGAGCGACACCATACGTTGGATAAGTTGACCAGTTTGCAAAATTAATGAATAGGCAATAGAGTAGAATTTCAAGTAATTAAATCAATTATAAATAACCTGATTGCATGGTAATTTTTTTTTTACAGATGTGGTGATTGACAATTGCCGCTTCAAATCTCTGGAGTTCAATGTTTCACATGATGCCATAGTGCATGGTTTTGCCGGGTATTTTGACTCAAATCTCTACAAAGATGTTACACTAAGTAAGCTCCACATATTTTTATTGTAATGTGTTACCTAATACAAATCACTGTAAGAATGGAGAATATAAAGGATGAACTATAACATTTTGAAAAAATATTAAGAAAGTGTTTTTTTGTTTATTGTTTTATTTATTTATTTTATTTAAATATCCTAAAAAGCTATAAGTGTTGGTTCAAGTGTTAGAAAAATATTTGTTTTATTTCTTAACATGTAGTCTATAAATTTATGGGTATCACTTTGTAATGAACTTTTTAATATTAAATGACATAAACTAAAACCCGCTGTTTTCATATTGCAGGTATTGTTCCTGATACTCACTCTCCAGGCATGTTCAGCTGGTTTCCCATATTTTTCCCTATAAGAGTGAGTAGATTCCTCCATGTAAACATAAATATGCAATGATTTGCTAGCTGTTCGAATTTATATTTTAGACTTCAAGAAGTTGGGGAGAGTGAAATTGACTTTATAACTAATTGGAAAAGTTAATTTATCATTTCTCTTCAACAATCTTTCTGAACAGGTGCCTATAATGATGAGCAAAAACTCCACCGTGACCGTAGATATCTGGCGTAGGTGCACCCCCAAAAATGTATGGTATGAGTGGGCCTTCCGTTGCGGTGGTCAGGTCTCACCGATCCACAACCCCAAGGGAAGATCCTACACTATAGGACTGTAGAACAACCATTACCAGCATGATGCTTGTCTGACTCGAACTTCTGAGTGGTTCCTTTCAATCAATCTACGGTGAAAGATTGGTTTATATCCATCGATCATCATCAATTCACTAGCCACTTGCAAGAGTTGAGTCCGAAACAGCATTTGGATTGCCTGTTATGTAATTTTTATAATTTTTGTAATCATTGGCCTTGTTTACCCTCAAGTTCAATAAGATCAAGTTGACTATAACACAGAGTGATTATGTTTGGAAATATAATAGTAATAGGGCATTACACCAGTTGGTGTTTTTCCATAATAAATTCTTATTTAAATACATTTGTTGTCTGTATTTTATTTCAATGTAACCTACTTTTTAAAGAATGTCATGTGATTTATGTTATTGAGAAGGAAGAAGACAATCCCTTCGAAAAGAGGACTTTGAGCTATCAGTTAAAAAATTTAAATGGAAGTGCGTTTGGCTTAATCACTTAATCTGTAGATTTAGTTTACATATTTAGCTTTCATTTAACTCATTAAATGGCAGTTTTGGTGTGGCAGTTACAAATATTTGGTCTTGTTGTCACACCCATTTTTTCACATTGCTCATGAATGTGAACATCTCCAGGCATAATTCATAAGACCAATGGGATCTCATTCCAATTACAAGTTTGAAAAAGAAATTTGCTTGGAAAACCATATCCTATAAATATCCAAAGAGAAAGAATCTTCTAAGTAAATTAACCTAGGGATAGCTTTGCCTACTAGAACTAGGTAGTATATTTCATCAACCACACTTTAAAGGCTATGATCTGGATTAAATCTAAAGACATGTTACAAATGCATTATTATTAGCACAACATTTTCAGGAGTATTGCCGTGGACAACATAGACCTCTTTACGTTGCTTTCATAGACCTGGCCAACTTGGTGAGCCAGAGTGGCCTGTTCAGTATTGCATGAAATAGGTTGTTCCCCACAACTGCTTGCAATCATACAGTCATTTCACTAAAACATGCACGGCTCAGTAACCTTCAATGGCGTGATCTTTAAGGCATTCCCAGTCGGCAGCGAAGTGAAGCAAGGCTGCATACTTGCAACAATGCCTCTACCGTCCTCCTTCAAGGACTGTGAAGACGGAGTGTACAACCATGCCAGATCTGATGGTAGGCTGCTCAATATCGCCTGCCTTCATGCAAAGACCAAGGTAAAAGATGCCATTTTGTGAACTGCTGTTCACCGACGATTGCGCCTTAACATTGCACACAGTGGTGAATTTATCGCCTTTTCCAGGCATGTAAAGAGTTTGGACCGACCATTAGTCCACAGAAAGAAAATGTCATAAAGAGTTTGGACTGACCATTAATCCTCAAAAAGAAAATGCCATAATGCAAGATGCTCAGTCCCCTCCAATCGTAACTATTGAAGGCCGAAATCTGTCAGTAATTGAGAATTTCACATGCCTTTAGTCCAAAATCTCTATCTCACTCTTATTTGACGAAGAGATTATCAGGCATGTATACTCAGTATGGTCCTATACTAAATGGCAGTGAAGTGTGGACCACATATGCCAGTCATGAGCGGAAATTCTGCAGCTTACACCAAAAGATGTCTGCTTTGCATTTTGCAAATTCGTTGGCAGGACAAAGTGCCCAACACACAGGTTTCGTAACATGCCACTCCGTTATAAGCAAGAGGCGCCTTCACTGGTTAGGACATGAAAGGAGAATGGAGGAAGGCTGTACTCCAAAAGAGCTGCTGTATGGACAGTTGACAGAAGGGGTAATAATTATTGAATGGCTGCAATTTAAGGATTTTTGCAAAGGGAATATGAGGGAAGCCAACATAGAAATCAAGGAATGGGAGATCATCCCTTAGCACCATTCGAGCTGGTGAACAGCAGTGTATGAAGGAGTCAAAAAGGCAGAAGATGCGCGAAACAAAGCTCTTGCAACAAAAAGGGCGTTACCGCAAGGCCCAATTTTATAAGCACAATAGATGTTATGATTTAGCTTCTGATTTGGTAATGTAACAATATTACAATTTAAATAAAAAAAGACAATTGTGTCTGGGGGTAGAACAGTAATGTTTATTGCACTAGCTAGGCTTAGCTTTCTACAAACACCATAACATCTACACAATACTATAGAGCTCTAGAAGACAGGCAGACCAATGACTTTACATGTTGCGAAAAACAAACTTGTTTTTAAAATTACAATAATTATTTGCAATTGGATCATACCTGGTGTACTGTCGTCCAATGCAATTCACTCTTAATTTCTGAAGAATACCAGCAATATATTTTTTTTTTTAAAATGACAATTGTGCATAATAATTATTTAAATGGCATGTTATCAATTTCATGCTGCTATAATCTCTAAAAGTAAAAGATGCTGTTGTTAAATAAATAGTCTTCATTATATTAAAGTTTTTTAATCACCAGTGCTTTTCAAATATATTCAACAGTGATCTTATTTCTGCGCATTAAAAAAATTGGTTACTAAAAAGAAAGACATTTTTTAATTCAACATGCCACTTTTTCTAGTTCGAGAA
Source organism: Lymnaea stagnalis (assembly GCA_964033795.1). Taxonomy (NCBI): domain Eukaryota; kingdom Metazoa; phylum Mollusca; class Gastropoda; family Lymnaeidae; genus Lymnaea; species Lymnaea stagnalis. The sequence goes on along the minus strand of CAXITT010000653.1, from coordinate 382,231 downwards.
GCACTGGTACACATATTTATTTAATAAAATAAATAGTTTGAAAGTTAAATTAAAAACATTTTTTTTTACTAACATAACAGGGGAATCACAGGTGAAGAAATGTACATCAGCAAATGATGATAGGAATGTTAACGGTGGTTTAGATAAAATAGCAGTTCTTTCTAGCATCCTGAAACATTCAAATACAAGGAAATCTGGAATGACAACTGTAACAATTAGAATTTGTTTATTGGTCCAAATTTTATATTTATTGCTGCACTATAATAACGGGGGTTGCTTTCAACAGGTTAATATGTCATTTTTAATGGGAATGTTCAAATATCCATTGAGATCTGACTGTGATAAGTCAACAGAGAACTGTGAGCCAAACAGTAGAGTTTATCTTAGCTGGAGAAATAAGGGTGCACTTGAGCACTGCCTAAATTAAGCTAAAATAAATAGCAATTATTAAGTCTTCTAATTAATGCATAACTGAACTTTTTAATCTTAACCTAAGCATTTCAGACAAGAGCACACAAATTTTAGACAAGAGGTACGGTGAGGTGAAGATGTCTACTTTAATTAAGTCAGTTTTATATTGTATAATTTAAGTCAAAATTAGATCTTAAGATAGCTTCAACAGCAGTGTAGTTGATTTTCTTCAGTTTTCAATATTGTAATACCTCATTAAAGTTAATGGGAAATTTTAGTTTTAACATTAGTGTTGAAAAATATTTTCAGAGTATTTATTATTTGAGTATTCATTTGTTTTTACCAACCTCTGTCTTCATTCAAGTTTTAGCATTAACAAATATGATTCAGAAAGAGAAAGCATTATATGAGTTACAACAATAAGTGGGCTTGCAACTTTCGATTTCCAGTTTTTAAAATAAAATAGCCTAAAATGGTACAACAATTTTTGGGCTGCTTATCATTTCACTGGGGAAACATCCCGTTAGGATGTTTCTTATTTGCATGTGTTAAGGCATAGAGATTGCAATGAGGCAGTTGTTCTGTTTTAAGTTAATGTGCAGTTATAATGCACTGTATCTCCCTACAACCATTCTGTGTCCAAAAACAAAAGGTGGATACAAAAAATATCAAAAGTGCAAAAGACAGAAAATATGGTAGAGAAAATAATTTTTTTTTTTAAATGTATAAAACTCATAGTAAAAAAAAGAATAGCATTAAAAAAACATTTATCATGTAACCATTTGTGACAGTGCACAGAAGAAGAATTTAAACTGATTAATGTTCATTTTCCTGTGATTACAGAGAACATTTTTAAGGACTCCATTAATACTTACTAATAATAGGCCTTTTAAAATTGATGAATGGTTTCAAACTTTTTTTTTTTTAAACTACCTCACCAAAGATGTTGGCAGTGAAAAACAGGTAAAATAAAAAAATAATAATACTGCTTTGGGTACACTTAAACCTAAGCTAACAGTACATTCTTGAAGAAAAAAGGAAAAGGTCATGTCCCTAGAAACATTCAAGTGTACTTGTTTTGAATCTGGGATTGCTTGGGAGGAGAGGGTTAATTAAAAAAAACATACATTAAGCATAAGAAATGAGGCGTAAAATAAAACCACCACAAAAATTGGTGATTAGCCATTACAGAAAAGTATCAATATCGTTACAATAAACCATTCTTCTAAATGTGAGAACACACATTTTTGGTGATGTAATATCTCTAGAAGAAAACAAAATGTTACAGACTTATTTTAATTAGATATTTATTTACTTAGCTTAAATGCTTATGTTCATCAGATCTATGGACCAGAGCATCTAAATATGAGGCCATAAAAAAACCAACTAACATAAATGTATGCTGTGTGTTCATTCCCTGAAAAGGTTCAGGATCAAATAATAATTAAAAAAAAGACTTAAGCAAATTTATGTTCCTTTTTATAATAGTCAAGTTATTTAAATTAAAGATATATTAAATAATAATAATCTCAGTATTTTTAAATTTTAAAATGGGTTTATATCACTTAAAATATTTTAAAGAAATATTAATATGCAGTTAATTAAAGCTGTCACACTCATCAAGCTATTAATTTGTTGGTGGGAATATGCATTAACAACTTTTTTAATTTTCATTAACAAAATAGTAACTCTTGCCCAGTAAAAAAAAAAACTAGCTCAGTGTTGAAGAAAAAAAAATATTATTCCACATAGCTCCACAGACAGAAAAATATATGTAAATCATATATTTAATTATATATGTATAGATGTATATATATATATATTTTTTAAAAAGATTTAAGTGGGTAATGTACAAATCACACAACATGTACCATTAGGTTATCTCTGCATCAATATCACAATAAGTAGGACAAGACCAACAGCCAGTTGCTGATCACAGCAATTAAATAAACCGAATACAATACCAGACAAAAGAACATAAGGGGTGGAAATTAATATGAAACCATATGTAAGCAAGTCAACCACTGATGAACCAAGAGTGCAAGCCTTAAAACTTTTATATTGTTTATAGAATCTGTTTATACATTTTTTAAAGAAATATTCAAAGATTTATTCTGAAGTTAAAGTAATAAGTTATTTTCTACAATGATAACTGTGTTTGATAATTTGAAGATTAACAGACATTACTTTTTAAAAAAATGGGTTTGACATAACAGTCAAATATCTTTAACTTTAAGAAAACATTGGTTCATTTAAAAAAAAATAAAAATCTCCTGGTGTTTTTATATTTTTAAACAGCACAGTCATTTTAACAAACCCAGCTCTGATTTGGTGCAAGACTGATACAATGTGACATTTAAATTCAGAGATTGCTTAAGCTAATCAATGTTCAAAATAGTCAACAGGAGTGTTTCTTTTAATAAACAAAAATTCCTTAAATATTTCAAAGACAATAGTTAATTTAATTTTATTTTAATATGCATTTCAAAATAATAAATATAGGATTAAGATTTTTAAAAGAACTATTTCCAGAAATATGATATCTTGGGAAGATCATCTTCTTTGTTTGCTGTTTTAAAATATTGTTCTTCTGCCCATTCATCTTCTCAGTTTAGTCCAATGCTTATTTAGATGCTCTATGACATTTCAATAATTCCTTCAATGCCCCAAGTTGTGAATAAATTTGTTAAGTGAACTAAGCTTCAAATCTGAAAAAAAAAAATAAAAAAATAAGGATTGTTAGTGTCTGAGATAGCCCTTTACTAAAATGCATTTTCTATTTATGGTGTTTGAAAGCAGAAATCTTTGAGAGTAAAATATTTAAAAGATATTCTTGCTTAGTATAATGATTTATTACAGGGGTTTGCAGACTTTTTGTAAAGGATAAAATGGTAAATAATTTAGTACTGCAGGCCAAGAGATAAATTACTAAATTTTTCCCTGGGCATCCCGATGAAATGGGAAAGAGAGGGAACAAGGTCTTTAATGCATTTAACAACTTAAATTACAAAAATATTGCAATAGTATTAATTTGATCATTCTTACACATCAAATGCTGTAAAGGCAACTATTGACAACTGTCTATTATTTGAAAGTGTATGGTAAGCATAAGGTGGTGTGGCAAGTCTACTTATGTTACAAGCCTTATGAAAATTGTTATCTATTTATAAAAAGGGACCATTCTCATAAGCAGGTGGTAAAATATAGTCTCAATATTTGAGTTAACATGAAAACATAAAAAATTGGGGAGTGGTTGGTGTGTGTGTTTGGTGGAGCAGAACAGATGAAGGACATACTCTGGTCTGCTATGGACCTAACCTCACAATGTGTGAAACAATTATATTATGTTAATGCCTGTACACTGGGCTGACTTGAGTACAAGTGAACATATATAGTTGGAGGTGGGTGTAGTTTAAAGAGGGGTTGGGTGTAACTGTCAGGTTTGCTTGGGGGGGTCTTAAATACAAGTAGAAGACCTGTTATAAATGGATGGCATCATAAAATGAGTGAATAAAAATATTGAAAGATATTATATCTAAAACTTTTTAAAAATAAATTAACATCAGGCGAAGCAAGAACTTCTTTTTTTAAATGGTGGCCTACACATCTTCTGTTCTGAAAAAGGTGCCTTAGCATCTAAAATTGCTTTAGGGAGCAGGTGCAGGGCCATCTTAAGACATGGGCCCCAGGGCCTTGCAACTCTAGGGGGCCTCACGGTTCTATGGGCATTAAGTTGCCCATATTAACGGATATTAAAAGATCTTCAGGCAATTCAATTTTCTTTAAAAGTCTTGCTAGAAGCAGTTTCCCCAATTTTTTGTGAACGTATTTTTTTTTTGGTGTTGCATTTTTAAAAAACTTTTAAATCAATTCCATTTCCTTTCTGTACTATATTTAAGAATTCTTCAATGTAAAAAAAAATGTCTTCCTTTCTTGTGGGGTGGGGAGGGGGGTAGGGTGGTGGGTGTTAAAAGTAACCAAACACCACCGCCCCCTCTTTTCCCCAAGTCATTGTCTGAAAAGAAATAATTTTTATAATTCATGCGCCCCAGCAAAGGTTTTTTCTAACATTACTTGAATATGTTAAAGAGGAATGGGGTATTACTTATGCCCCGTCTCCCGATGCTGTTAAGCTACCCCCTTTTGTGACTTGGTACACAGCTGGATGGAGATGACAAACATTCTGGACTTACATCAATAAAAGTTACTTAAAGATGAGGTGTCAATCACTCGCCATTTGCAACAGCTTCCTTCTTCTCATCTCCACCTGATGCACCATCAGAGTTGACTGCAGCTTCAGCCGCCTTTTTCTCAGGAGACTATCAAAATAATGTATAAATAAATATCTGCCTTCTTCTCAGGAGACTATAAAAATAATGAATAATAAATAACGTAATAAATACAGTTCATTAATACTTTGACACAATACAAAAACCCTCCTTGACTTACATTAGCAACAATTTGTATGCCAACAACAATTTGCAGGACAATGTATTGAAATTATGCATTTTAGTAAGCCATGTAATTAGAAGTGTACACAACATAATCCCCTGATTTATAAGCTTAAAACTTGGCAGCAAAATACCTTGATGGATAGTAACGGAAATTAACCTAAATTCACTGGTACCTTTGGGGTGGGTTCTGCTGTCGGATCTAGGATGATTTTTCCAATGTTCTTTCGGTCACACAACTTTTGCATGGCCTCACCAACCTTATTTTAAAGTAATGAAAAAGCATTACCAGAGCATGAAGCATTTTGTTAGTAATTTTTCAAATAACTTAAGTACTATATAATCTTTATTTGCATTCCTGCTGCAAACAATATTTTAAAATAACTTCTTAAAGTTAAGTTAATTACTGATTAACGGTTAAGAGATGGTGATATGCAATGCACGCACTGCCAGTCAGAAAACATCAACTGAAACTGGGAATTGAGCTATAAAATCTGAGGAACCACTTCTATTACAGTGATTTAGGAGAATGTCCAATATCTGAACACTTGTATCTTATTTACTCACATCTTCAAAAGCCCAGACAGAGTCAATCGTTAGTTTGATCTTTCCCTGATTATAGAGATCAAGAACACGGGACACAACCTTCCTGACGTAGTCATAGTGGCCTTGGCGAAAAAGCAGTCTTCGAAGCTGGAATCCTCCAATGACTTTGTTATCATCAAACAACTTCAGTGGATTGACTTTGTCAACTTGCCACCACTGTGAGAAAATATGATTGTATTTTTAATAAGTGATATAAAAAAAAATATGCTTAAAATAGAATCATAAGAATGCTTTTTGGACATGTATATGTTTAGATTATTTTTGTTTTGAGCTCAATTTCCTTGTAAATAATATTCAGTTATAAATAATTATCATTAAATTTCTCAAAGTAAAAAGGTGTAGTGTTTATTTGCATTCTGAACACATAACAATTCAGTTTCTTTCTTACGACACTTAGGTCAACCATTTTATACAATCATTGTTACAATAGTTGTAACCCTGGCTCTAGTTGAAATTAGTCATTCAATCTTTTTATAGTAGGAAATTATTTCTGAGGGCAAAATCTGATACAGAAACAACATTTTATCTAGAGAAACAATTTTGAAAAAAATGTAATTTCCCAGGTGAAGATTGAATATTGAATAAGATTAAATAAACCATTCTCTAGAGGGTTTTTAAAATATTAATTAAATCGGCTAGCCATCTACTTAACTCCCTTCATGCACGTTTCTTATAAGTTCTGCCTTCATTCTATGAAAAACATTCAACACTGAATTGGCAACAAGGGGAAAAAAAAGAATAAAATACAAAGAAAAAGAAACAAATTCCATGCTTTTGGCAGAGTCCAGTTAATTCCCTCCACTTGATACATTTATTATCACCTGGACATTGCTCTCTTGTCAGCTGGGAGACTTAAGTCAACATGACCCTAGGATTCAATATTAACTAGTGGCCCAAAAATGTCAAGTGTGTCTTACAGTACATGCCCTTTAAAGATATTGCTACTTCCCTAGGCCACAATCTGATGATAACTATTGATCCCAATGTCAATGGCTGTGTAAATCAATATGTGATCATTGAAAACAAATTGCAAATCCCGGCATTTGCAGAAGCTACATGACATAGCGACACACCATAATAGTGAAATTATGGGACTAGTCCTTAGATCATTTAAGGACAGTTAAATTAATATAAAAAATTATATATCTCTTACAACTTTTTAAAATACATTTGGTTGGGATATTTATACACAAAGTATACCCACCTTGTTGTCCCCCCCCCCCGTCCCACTGACTCTAACCTGAGGCCAATCTATTTAAGCTATGAATGTTTGCTAAATATTGGTTATAAGTCTTCTTTTCATATTGGTTATAAGTCTTTCTTTTCATATTGGTTATAAGTCTTTCTTTTCAATGACTCCCCTTAGATACTGCCTAGATAAAATGTGTTTGAGCTAAATCTGAAAGTTACAACCATCACTAATCCCCGCCCCCCTCCCCCCCAAAACACCCAATCAATACAATTTGTGTACTTGAGTGTGTGATAATCCTCAGAATACTTGCATTATTTAAGAGCATGACATTCAATTAAACTGCAATTAGTAATCCCAGTTTTAAAAAAAGGCATATGATCCAACCACAGTACATTGACCATAAAGATTTTGAACCATAAAAAAAAATGTCATAAAAAGAAACACTCTCTTCCCAATCAATATAAAATGGCAAGGTATGGAGCAAATTTACTCTAGTTTCACCATATAATGTGATCCCAAAAGTTAGCTTAACTAGTATTAAGTAATATTAAATTCATTTACAAAAATAACTATATCAATAATAATTAATGTATTCATGCATGCACTTGAATCTATATCTTCAGTTTTTTATATATAACTTCTTATGTTTAATATTTTCCAGATATATCATTTATATATCATGAATTTGTCTGATGAAGAAGGCTTTTAGGCAAAATGTTTGTCTTTGGTCAATAAAACTACATATAAAAACTGACACATTTCGTTTTTAGTAAGTGTCTTTTAGGAGCTTTAGCCTACAGATATTTTTGCACATAGTGGAACTTTATAATGCTTTGGTGATTGTTTCTTTGATTAATAAAAACTATCAACAGACTCATTCATATTAAGTTGAATAGAAACATAATTATTTTTAGAGTCCAAAAAAAAGGAATTTGTTTTGCCATTAAGGGGCTTCTTCAGATTAGATGTGGGTAGATAAACAGTCGAACCCACTAATCTCGACCTCGGTTAACTCGCCAACCCTGTTATGTCGACGTTTTGAAAGTGGAACTGCCAAATTCTCTCTTTGTCTTAGCAATTTCTCCTAAATTATGTCATTTCTTTTATGTTGCAAAACCCTAATATCTCAAGCACAATAAGATGGCCAAATTTGCCACTTAACCTCAGTTATCTCGATCGCCGGCTTTTGAAAATTATATACAACAGAAACGTGCCTACTTCAAACTGTAGTATTTGAAATGAAATGATTATATCACTGTCCACGCAATTAACTTGACACAGCAAGAAGCGAGAGGCTTGCAAACAAAAGAGAGAGGTCGTAGTACCTGCTCTATTTATAGCAAACTCGCTTGTCGCTTAATAGGCTTTCACGCGTTCTTACAATTTAATTTTTTTTTAAAACCCAGAGTCCATATTTGAATAAACTGAACTGGCAAATCCAGAACGAGAGAAAATACAAACTCGTGAATCCGGAGCTGAAAAATATTTAGCCTCACGAATCCGGAATTCCAGGATAATCCGGAAAGATGGCACCCCACATATGCCTTGTGTTGTTAGCAAACATGTATGTACATTTTTATAGCATGCCGATCACTTCATCAAACAAATTGCAGTAACGCTGTGGTGTAAAAAAATCCTCCAAAAACACCTGCATATACATTCTCATTTATAAACGCATATCGTGTACATAAAGAAATTTCAAGCACATGTTAATATATTGCTGCCACATTGGTTTTCGGTTATTTCAATCATCGGTTATCTTGACCCTTTTTGGCAAACCTTAAGGCCGTCGACATGACCGGGTTCAACTGTACTTTGATCAACTGGTTATTATAGTCTTTATTTAAAGGCTTATGGCAAGTTATAAAAAGGGTATGTTTTAATTTAATTTCTTGGCATTTGTGAGAAAAATTAAATTTATTTGAAAAAGTCTCCATTATTAATTGTAAAGGGCACAGAACAGTTTATTGCCTTTGTTTAATGACAAGTATGTAAAACTTGGTTTAATATTTTTGTCAAACAGGTAGATTTCTCTCTCTATATATAACCACAGCGTATGTGTCTTAAAACCTTTAAGAACACACCTTTTGCAAAAGATTTACAATTTTTACATTCAGTGTATCAAAAATTTGATATTTTATAAGGTGTGCTTTAGGCATTTATTGACTGATGTGACTAATGAAGTCAACAAGTTCATTTTAATGAGCTCTTCAAAAATAAAACATTCACAATAAAAAAAATGCTAATACTTTTAGAGACAGAAAATAAGAATTTTATCAAATACAAACTGCTTTTGGATTATAGAATTCTATTGAAGTTGATGTTCTGAGTTTGTCCAAAAAAAAAATCTGTCCAAACTCTAAAGCAAAATATTGCGTGGATATTATTTAATGTGCAAAATATGAGGTTTCAGGAGATAATTCAGTCAATTAAACTAACTACAAATTATATGCATGTCAGTTTTCACATATCTACATAATAAAATTACATGTCCCTACTCATAGCTCCTCTAGCAGTGGCATTTTAAAGACGATATATTAGCTTAGATTGATCAACCAATAAAGCAGTTCCCAGAAAAAAAGCTCAATAATCATTTTGAAGTCCCTCAAATGATATTTCCACTACCCGAAAGTATAATGAATCATAGATGTAAAGCTGTAACACATTTCCAGAGCTTAAATTTGAATATATATTTTATTAAAGCTCACAAAGATTAACTTAGAAGTCACTTCTAATTTATACTAATCTCATTTTTTTCTCAATAGGAGCCATACTATTATTATACATTCAGCATCCATATTTAAACATGAATGGAAAAAGTGACCATTAAACTGCTGCTAAGCAAGCATTGAACTACAGCTTTGAGCAACAAAATATGGCATTAAAAGCAGTCAAAACTTGGGAATGGTGAACAGTAATACTACAAACAAACAAAATTAAAAAGACTGACAAATCTAGCCATAGGATGTCAGTAATTATCACAATGTCAAACAAAAGGTTAACTACAATACTCTCAAAAATGTTTCAAGCGCCCATAAATATGGTTTTGAAGACATAACAGAATGGCACTCACAGATGAAAATAATACAAACTATTTAAAGAAACCTTCAGTAGACATTTTAAGATTTAAATTACTGTTAACTGCACTGCACCTAACAATGGGTGAGAAGAAAATAGCAGCAATTTTTCAAAACTAAATACATTGCATCTAAAGCCTTCATTCCCTTGAGAGTGAAAAGGTGCTATCTGTACCTAATAAAATATAACTATGATAACTCCATTTTTGCTCTAAAGGTGATTGTCTGGCTTGGCAAGCTCTTAAATCAATGATTTAAATGAAGGGAGAAATCACTTTAATGCAAAACACAAGTAGCCTACCCCTGTTTTATTTGTTTGCTGTCAATACTTACCACCATTTTATCAGGAAGTTGGAGCTTATAGAAATGAACATTGAAACCCACAATTAACAATTACTTTATATCAACTATACATCTTCATACAACATGCTATAATGTATACCATATTATGCAGCGAGATAACGAACTGAGTATTTATCGGCACATAATATGGTTGATGTGTAATGTTTTCCTATGCACAGGTGCAATCAGTAGCATCATCTGCTTTAAGACTTTAATCTACAATGTTTCAGATACTAACTACTGATATCGTTTATACCATTAGAAATATTACAAACTATAATTTTAATAATGTAAGCATGTTGCACACCTAAAATCTTATAAAATAAAATTGATAATGTATTACATGAATAATTTTGGTTTATTGTCAAAGAAAATAATTACTTTCATAAAGAATAAAGTAATCAAGTTTAGGAAGTTTCTTTTAATTTTATTTTCATTCACACTGTGGACTATTTATTTTATTTTTAAATTACAGAGTAGTTTTCCCAAACTCACTCAATGAATTTTTTTTTTAAAGTTCAAGAACACAAGTTACCATATACAGAAAGAAACACAAGAAGAATACCTAAGCAGGAATTCAAAATATCCTCATTAAGATCAATATCATTTGCATTCTTTTGACTAAATCTGTTTCAAGGTAAAAATTGTAAACACTATTACCATTTTAAAAATAATACATGCTTAGCTGTTAATATGTATTTCTAATTTACATGTAGAAATTGAATAGGGAAACATGAAAATTTTGGTGCTAATGGTCTAAATAACAGATTTATGAAAAATAATAGTTAACTACCGGTAAGAATTAGATTTATCTCAGCTTTTTTTTTCTGTGGCTTCTCCACAATGATTTTTTATTATTATATCAATTTCTGACACTAGTTAAAACCTTTATCTAGTAAAAGCCACAAGATTTAATACAGAGCTGCCTGCCTGTTGGATTGAAAGACGTATAACAACACAGGAAATGTAATGTTACATTCTGCTTCTGGGTGCTTCTTGGCTGATCTTTAAATCATGTGGTGGTGAAACTTAGATTAATGTAGCTTGATGCTAAAGATTATTGCACAGTGATAATAAAAATACATTTCATTTTAAAATGATAATCAAGGAAAAATAGTTTCAAGGAGTATGTAGCATTCAAATTTAATATTGTGCAGTGTCAATTTTCCCTAGTATATTCTATACAAGTATGACGTATTTAAATTATAAATGTATTCACTATTTAATTAATGAGGGTTTCAATTAATATCTCTTGCTTTGTTATTCATTTATAGTTTCATTTGCTCATGTGAGCATTACGTTAAGGTTATTATTTATTTTTAAAAACCTTGATGGAAATATCATACATGCAAATTTTATGACTTAATTTCTTTAGTAGAGGAATTTTAGTGTATGACGTTTTAAATGACATTAGCTTAATATAAATTTACATAATAATTTATTATGATAAGTCTCAATCTGTAAAAACTCTAATAATTTAATTATAATAATTCCAAAATCTAAAGTAAATATTTTTTAATACACTATTCCAAAACATCATGACAAACAAACTCATTTTAAATATATCTAAGTTATTTTAATGTATTTTTAAAAAAAAAACTTTTAGGAGTCTTACATAATTTACTTTATTAACTCACCAGACTCAAGAGCTAGACCCAATATTGTTGCATGTTATAATTATCGTGGACCCCTGCCCAGACTGTCCTTACCAATTTTATGTTCTGAATACTTTAATGGGTAATTAACTGGAAAAGGTTCAAGCAATTTTCTATTTCCTAATGGATAACAAAGATCAAACAGAGTCTGTGAAAATTTTGTCACAATTCCTTCATCAAACCTGGTGAAAGTGGAAACAGGGGAATGATTTATATAGGGAAATAAACAAAGAACATAACTGTTTGAATAAGCTACCAAAGGAATTTATACTATTTTTTAGAAAGCCATCTGGCTATTTCCAGATATAACGAGAATTTGTACATAAGTTTCACTTTGGAAATGATTTATTCTGGCCAGGTAAGATTGGTTGCAAAATTCAGTAAAACACTTAGAAAGATGAGATACAATTTTTTTTTTTAGTGAGTCTAATTTAGCACAGTAATGGAGTTTTTATATAAGTAACTATATTCAAAGAAAATATATCAAACTATTCTTGTCTTTTTCTCTTTATATATACAATGTCACATAAAGCCAAATGTAAGAACTGTGACAAAAGCTTCGCAACATCTCAAAGGTAGTTAGACTACAAACGTTTCAGAGAGTAAACAATACAGGCCTTACATGCGTCAGAAGATGCTTCATGGGATAAAAAGACAGAGGGGAAAATAACACGGAAGCTTTCGTTGTGAATTTTTTTAGCATAATCTTCATTTAATATGAAAATTATTTTTAATGCCTGCATAAGTTTCATTTTTTTTTTGCACAATAATTATGTTGCAATCTCTGTATACCACTGATTCCCTAGCATAATTAATTTGATAATACTTTATTGCTCCCTAACTTTCCACAATCACACACCATGAAATTTAAAATGTACTCAGCATTTTTCTAATATAAACCAAAAGACTCATAACAAAAGAGCTAACATATGATTAATAAGATAAAAATGGAAGATAAGTGATTATTAGGGAAATCAGAGAACAAGAACAATTTATTTTAAAATCTTGATTGCGTTGGTGTAAACCCTTTAAAAAATTCAACATTTACTTTACACTTGCAATGATTGTAATCATTTTGATTCCTTTTTAAAATAATTGGAAAAAATACAAAACTAACCTTGAAAAGTCTTAAACAGACTCATGATATAAATTCTCAGACACCAGAGCATTGAATGTAATTTAAAATTGTTTTTTTTCTTTATTTTTTCCATTAAAAAAAAAAAAAAAAGATTTCATGTGATAGCAATTACACTTGTTGCAGGAGAATTTGGCATCAAATTTGTGCTTTATTTTATTTTTGAAAAGTCTTAAACAGACTCATGATATAAATTCTCAGACACCAGAGCATTGAATGTAATTTAAAATTGTTTTTTTTCTTTATTTTTTCCATTAAAAAAAAAAAAAAAGATTTCATGTGATAGCAATTACACTTGTTGCAGGAGAATTTGGCATCAAATTTGTGCTTTATTTTATTTTTCTCTGTTTGCAGACTGGGAAATATAGGCTTGTTGACCAGTGCTGGTCAACAGATCACCACTTTTAGAAACACTGGACTACAGTTAATGGAAATTTGCTTGAAAGAAATTTGGGAGATGGAAGTTGGGTCCAATGGACTTTTGGTCGAAAAGATGTTTTTGGTCAAACGGAAATTTGTTCTAATTTTTTTTTTCTTCTTCGGATTAGTCTTAGGATGCTAGTTAGAAATGGGGATATTTGTTCAACAGAAGTTTGTTCAAACTGAAATTCGTTTAAATTTAAAAAAAAAATGTTTTAAGTTGTTAAGTCTGATAGGTTCGAGTGAGAAATGGGGACTTCATTAGAAAAGATGTTTGTTCAAACAGAATTTTGTTTGAACTTTTTTAAATTTAAAAATTTTGTTTGACTATAGTTTCAACTGAAGAGAGTTGATCTTTCGTTGCCGGGGTTAAAGAATTTTAATGAAGCATTAGACAATATAATGAAGAGAGTCACATGTAGATACAGCATCAATTTTAATCCTGTTCATTATTTCATTGACTTCAATTTTGGAGCTGTGAGATGCATGATTGTGTTCTTTGCTTTGTTTAGTTCCAACACTATTAACAGTTACAAATGGACGTGGGCACTAACATTTTCTGAATTGGTCACATTACCAATAAACTGTATTGTCCAGCTGCTCTCTTTCTTCATGTACATGTAGCCATCAACAGCAAGTTTTTAATTCATTTTTTGTGCTCTTAGTTTAGGTCATTTCAGATATTTGCCATATCATATAAACCTACCCATCGTCTGGTTGATACCACTATTTACCTTAAAAAATAGCATTAGTAGTTAGAAATCCGTGTTGCCCCACATCACAAATTCAAATGAGATTGTCTCATATTCTATAAACAGAAATGTCGAAATGGTAGCAAAACTTATCTAAAGTATGCATTTTAAAAAACTTTTTAGTGTTTGTATTTCTATTTTTACTTAATACCCAAATTATTAAATAATTAGGCTACTGAATATAATTTGTATTTTTTAAATTCAAACAAAATTCCTTTCGCAAAAATCTCCCATTTCTCACTTATATCTCTTACCCTTAACAATTTTAAAAAAATAAGAATAAATTTCACTTCAAACAAACTTCTGTTCCATCAAATCTCCTAATTTCTACCACGCAACCTCTAAGACTAACAACAACAACAAACTTCTACCAAATTTCTGCTTGACCTAATTTCTGTTCTACCAAACTTCCATCAATCAATTTTCCATCTACAAAATTTCTTTCAAACAAATTTCAGGATATTAAATTTCCCCAGTCAGTTCAGAAGTCCCTTGTTTCGCTTTATAAAATGAAGACCTCTTTTAGTACCCAAGTTCTGCTCTATTATGAATAATAACAAAACAAATAAAAAATCATTGAAGAAGAGAAAACAGACCTATTATCAAATTACATATTAAGACTAATGTTTAATGTGGAAAAAAATCCTGGAAAAAAAAGAAGCTTATTTATTAACTATCATAGTAAAATATCAGCCCAGTCCTTTTCCTCACCACCTCATAAAAATAATGAATAAGTTAGTCAGACTTGGCATCACCATTAAATATGATATCTATTCATTACATTGCTCTGTATATTATTAGCCAATAGCTATAAAAGGCAAACAATATTTTCTAAAGTTAGCCTTTTTAGCCCTTACGCACACAAAGAAGTTTAAAATAAAAATAGTAATTCTCATAACTACTAGTATCAGGAAGCTAAAATTTTATTTTGAAAAATGTGCATATCCTGGTTAATCTATATTTTTTATAATTATTTATTTGAAACTACATAATGCGCACCCCCCCCCCCCCCCAAACCAATTCCCTGAAATCCAGCAGCAAAACAGATGACTCCCTAAGAACTCAAAATAAAGACGTGGCAAAAGTCAGAATTAGTCACCATTTTAAACCACAGAGCTGGCTGTGGTTATTTTATGTCAAAACTGGCAACATACAAAAAAAAATGCTGTTGGCATCATTAGGATGACGTTTTTTTCACTCATCCTCCAGTAGTGTTGGCTTTCCCCATACATAAGGATTAGGGATAACAGCAAACAAACATTGTGTAAATGAAGCAGGATCAGGGATATAAAATATCACAAGACTTGGAGCTGAAACGTATTGATAACTGCCACAAAATTACTAAAGCATAACATTTACACAAGAAAACATTACAACCTAATGGCAAGCGCGTGGCTATAAACTTTTCTCAATTTTACAGGTGCATGGCTTGAAATTTAATAAAAATTTAAATCCAATTTAACCACTTCCATTTCCAAGTACTGCATTCTTTTATACGAATATTTAAAAAAAATTTTTTTGAAACCTCAAGAATTCAATCTACACGTGTCTAAAAGACAAAACTTGGATGCACAAAAGACTTACAGATTTGGCAAAGCTAAAAAAGCTTTTGGTTTCTCCTGTGACAATATTAGATGATCCTGAATTTGAAAATAAAACAAGAGAGTACTCATTATTGAAATAAAAACATCCTAATTTTAACAAGCCCAATAACAGTCAATTCAATTATTTTTTTGTTCATTGCTTAATTTGCATGGTTATGACCTCAAAGATACTTTGTTAGTGTTGAAACTTATAAAAAATTTACTATATACTTTTTTTCTTCAATTTTTATAATTTCCTTCAAAAAAAGCCTGTAACAAATTGCGCTCAACTTTTTAGTAAGAATGAGTTTTCTTAGTAAAAAATTTGTTTTCTTTTAAGTCAAGTGCATTTCGGTAATTCAAAAATGCTTTTTTTTTTTTACTATCTTGTATAATAAAAAAACTTTGAAATCTTAAGAAAGACTCCAATGTTATTTTCTTGGTAGAAAAATAATAAATAATCAATTAATTAATTAAACCAAACAATAATTAGCTGTTTCATTTGGCTTAATTTTATTAACATATAACATTTTTCATAGTTTTGCCAAATTTTTCTTCAATGTAAATGATGAGTCAACAAATATTAAATTGAACAATGATTCCACAGTATATGAAATCTTTCTCTTTTTGTGTTGAATTTTTAAGCTATTGCCTGAAATAATTATGTTAATGATTAACTAGAATGTTTATAATTAACTTAATATTAAATTGACAGCTGGGTAAAGCAGCAAACTTGAGAAAAAAGTAAATGATAACACACTTCAATTACATCAATGGAAACTTTTTTACAGATGCTTGGGTGATATTAGAAGAAAAAAATTCTTTTTGAAATTAGTTGTATCAAAGCAATGCTAATGTTCAAAAACCTAAACCATTTGAGGGTCAAACGAGATATTAAAACTTGAAGGCGCTAAATATTTATTAACTTTTAATTTGGGTTCATTTGATAATTGTTTTTTGTTTATAGCCTACTATCATTTTTAAAATTTAAAATATTTCCTTTTTCATTGGTTTGTATGATAAACATGGGTAAATTAATTTTAGAAATAGATTTATTTTTCTTAACAGAAAGATTTGCAGGGCAGTTATTTTGTTTTTGTGTTTGTCATCTTTCTTAAGATTCCTTTGCAACAGGTGTCCATTTCATATAAATTAAAATTAATACATCACTAATAAAGCTGTCAAATTTACAATGA
Organism: Lymnaea stagnalis; assembly: GCA_964033795.1. Taxonomy (NCBI): domain Eukaryota; kingdom Metazoa; phylum Mollusca; class Gastropoda; family Lymnaeidae; genus Lymnaea; species Lymnaea stagnalis. Next base: position 365,411 of record CAXITT010000653.1, on the reverse strand, counting down.
AAGAAAAGTGTGGACTACATTGAAAGTTGGATGCATGAAATGAGGAAGTATGCAGAGTGGAAAATGTGTGTAAGAAAACAAAACTGCTAAAATGCTTGGGCTGATAGGCTTTATCTGTTCTTTGATAAACAGTAGTATACAAAAAAGGAGCACAAAGTAAACAACATGTAATTACATAAGTATTTCTGTCTACCTATGCTGATAATGGCATTCTCCCAACATATTCAATGGCAAACAATTGATTTAACAAAAATAATTATGTGGGTGTAAATCTTCAAATACATTTAAGAAATAGCTCAGGTGAAAACTTTATGTTAAATTTATTTAAATTATGATGTGACTCATAAGATCCTATTAATTGTGCTGACTTGGTCTCACCTTAAAATTAGCATTTAATCAAATTGCAAACTGACCGCCTTAAAATTTCTGTACATACTAATTTAGTATGGTAATCCTAATTGACAACTTTATTAAATAAAAAATAAATTGCAGCTTCAGCTTTATTTAAATTCCAAAATAAACCTTGGATTTGAGCATAAATTAAAATTGAAATAAAATGAGCCCAGCTCATTGGAAGTAAATCTTGAAATTTTTATTATCAAACTTCCATTGCTGACAAACATGAAATCGGAAATGCTAATGAGTTGATCCTTATTTTCATGGTTTTCATTATGATTTATAAAATAATTTAAAGAATTTTAGTTTGTTTGAAGTATTAATGTAATTTTAAATATTTATTAAAAGTGCTTTCGTAGCAAAAAATCTAGTGGGGGGGGGGGGGGGGGGGGGGGATCACAAATTTTTTTGTTTTTGTTAAACTAACTTTATAAACTGATAAATTTGATGTGGTTTGGAATAGAGGTGATGATGGGGGAAGGGGGGGGGGGGAGGGAATCCAAATTCTTTTGTTTATGTTGACACATTTATAGACATCAGATTATTTTCCATTTTTATAAAGAATTTTTCTTTTAAAATTAATTTGTTTATACTTTTAGATCAGTAAGGTTACATTTGCATTAAAAAAAAAAGCAATTATTATGGTTTTTATTGTATAGGCCTAAATGTACCTGCAAATTAACAAATGGCTTCTAGTCCTGGCCGGTGCCCCCCCCCCCCTTCCCCCATCATCACCTCTATTCCAAACCACATCAAATTTATCAGTTTATAAAGTTAGTTTTCAGACAATCAAAGAACTATTCAAGCATCATTGGATCATTCACAATGCATTCCTAAACACTACCATATAATTATTTTTCTTGCCGAGATCCCCTAGAGCAACAAGTTGCAATAAAAAAAATCAATAAAATCCATTTTGAACTGTTAATATTTAAGATTAAACCTTTTATTGAAATTTCATAGGCTTGCAATTTTTAAGCAGCTTAACCCTGATCTTAATCCTTTTATACAAATGTTTGCAGCTTTAGGTGTGAAAGTGGATCAAAGTAACAAAACAAACAGGGTTTTTTAACCAGAACAATGTGCTCAAGCGGTGACTCTGTGGGAGTAATTTACTCATTTTCTCTAATTTGCTCCCCGCTCCAACCCAGCACCTCTTTTTTTTTTTTCTTGGTCCGTAAAAAATCAATTTAACAACTGACTTTAACAATTGACATGAGTCACGGGATTATATAATCAACAACCCATTCTTTACACTCTCTTGAAAACTAAACAAAAATGAGATTTCCCAGACATTTTAGCATTATCTTAACAATTGTTTTTACATTTTTTTAAATATGTTTATAAGTTAACTTTTTTTTTTCTTGAATACTCCTCTCTCGCCGTTTCTAAAACTTTTATTAACATTGCTTCAACAGTTTTAATATCTCGTAAAGCAACTGCTAATTAGCATCTTCCCTAAATCTGCTAGAGAGACACTGGAAACAAGAGCGTCGTATGGAAGATATTTTAAGCTTCCAAAGTCTGGATGAAAAAATATATGTCAAAAACAATAGCTCTCACTCCATGTAACTAGATTTTAGTTATATTGGTTGGCCAAGTTGGTTCAAGTTAATTAGGATTCATAATAAATAGGGGAGGGGGGGGGGGAGAGAGAGAGAGAGAAAGCACAAGAGAGAGAGACTGCAATTAGGTTATATAGAAGGAAATATGTGAAATAAGGTATGATAAAGTTTGTTGCATCCTTATGTCAAAAACAATAGCTCTCACTCCATGTAACTAGATTTTAGTTATATTGGTTGGCCAAGTTGGTTCAAGTTAATTAGGATTCATAATAAATAGGGGAGGGGGGGGGGAGAGAGAGAGAGAGAAAGCACAAGAGAGAGAGACTGCAATTAGGTTATATAGAAGGAAATATGTGAAATAAGGTATGATAAAGTTTGTTGCATCCTTTTTTAGGTTTTAGCATACTTTGTTTCACATATTTCCTACTTAGAAATCAACAGTATACAAAGTAGGCAATTTTATTTTTATTTTCATGACGCTTTCAATGTGTGGGGCAGGGAATCAAAGACAAATGAGCTGTGAAGTAAATGATTAACTCTAGTTGCATTGCAATGTCATTATATCTTGAATCACTTTTGATAATTTTCAGATTAACAAAAAAAAAAAAAGGCAATTCAATGCTCTAGAACAGTGGTTCTCAACTTGTGGGTCGTGACCCATTTGGGGGTCGAATGAGCCTTTAACAGGGGTCACCTAAGACCATCGGAAAACACATATACTCTACAGGTATGAAGTAGCGACCCAAATAATTTTGTTGTTGCAGGGTCGCCACAACATGGGGAACTATATTAAAGGGTTGCGGCATTAGGAAGGTGGAGAACCACTGCTCTAGGATTTGTCATGCTATTTGGTTTCAATGCTGCATTTTTAGCCGAGAGGCTGCTTACTCACCAAAGAGGATATATTTTCCCATGGGCTTGAGAAGAGCAATGCCTTTATTTGTGTCATCTCCACACAGACAATCCAATACAACATCAACTCCATCAGAGGATTCCCTGTTAAGGAAAGTAATCAAGGCAAATTACATTCAATATCATTCTTTTTTTCCCCAGGAAGGTGTGAATATATATATATATATTCAAAATTAGAGAGAGTTATTAGAAACATACACATTGACACTCGAGGAACGCTAACAGGATACTTTCTGAGGGAAACTCAAGACCCACAACCAACAGGCACACTCTACAACCAACCACTTCAGTATCTTGCATAAGCTGATGACATAGCAATTCTAGGGAAAAGTATTAAAGACATATCAAAATACTTTATTGAATAAGAAGATGCATCTCTACGGGCAGGGCTGGAAGTTAACAACCAAAAAACAAAATACATGACCATGATAAGAGAACAACAAACAGATGAAGCAATTAAAATTAGAAACCAGACTTTTTCAAATACCTAGGATCCTTGTTAAATGAAAGAAATGAATTACTAACAGAAATAAAAGAAAGAATATCAGCCGGAAACAGGGCAAATTTCAGTAGTCAGAAAATACTCAAAAGTAAAAACATTACAAGAGAAACAAAGAAAACTATTTGTAAAACTGTGATCAGACCAGTTGTAACATATGCAAGTGAAACTTGGACCCTAACAAAAACAGCAGAAAACCTGTTAAACACATGGGAGAGGAAATTTCTCAGGAAAATATATGGGTCAACAAAGGATGAATATGAATGGAGAATGCGAACCAACCATGAATTATACAGTCTATATCAGGATCCCACGATAGTACCAGAAATAAAAGGAGGCAGGCTACGCTGGGCAGGACACCTAGAGAGAATGCCAAATGACAGAGGAACAAAGAGTGTGCATCACCAATACCCCAGAGGAAAAAGGCTCAAAGGCTCAGGTGGATAGATGACGTGGAAAAAGATCAACAGCAGCTGAAAGTCCAAGCATGGAAAAGAAAGGCATTAGTTAGGTCTGAGTGGAAGGAAGTGGTGAGGCAGGCCAAAGCCCTACATGGGCTGTAGTGCCACAGGGATGGATGGGATATATATTCAAAAAAAGTTAATTTTTCTGCTGCATGCAAACATTGTTAGTAACAACTGATAATATTGACAGAATTGTTTTTTTTGCTAAGTTATTCATGTTTTTTATTAGAAACCTCCTCAAATCATCTTTGTGTCTGTAATGTGCTCCAAAATCTCAAGCGATCATTTGAACAATTTTATATCTGCATAAATCGCTAATGAAAATCTGTCCATATTTTGCAATGGCCTGAGGGGCATGTGTAAATGGCAGCTGGATAACTGATATAAAAACTAAAAAAACTGTCATCTTTTAAAGTATAGTTTGTAAAGTATACTTGGTGAAGTATAGCTAGTAAGGTGGAGCTGTTTAAGTGTATTTGGTAAAGTACTTTTGTTAAGTAAAGCTGTTAATGTATAGCTGGTAGAATAAAGCTGGTAGAATATAGCTGGTACAGTTTAGCTGGTTAAGTATAGCTGTAGAGTGTAGCTGGTAGAGTGTAGATGGTAAAGTTTAGCAGGTAAAGTATCTTACTTTCTAATAGCTTGAGTGTAATCCATGCTGTGGTCAAAGAGATGGGCAACACTTCCCTTGGATTTGATTGCCTCATGCTTGTGTGAGGAAGCTGTTCCAAATATGGTAACATTGGGAATGGTGTTGGCAAGCTGAACTATTGCATGACCCTGAAACGTTCATGAATGCATTTGATAAAAAAAATATATTGCACAGTTTAGCAAAGATTCTTGATCTCGTTTCACCCCATACAAAGATATTTGATTTTAACCTAACCTTGGAAAGTCACATTAACATGCTATGCAAGTCGATTTTTCTAGAGCTGCGCAGGATTAGTCACATCAGGCCCTTCCTAACAATTGATGCAAAAAAGAGGCTGATGTCTGCATTTGTGCTATCACGCATAGACTATTGCAATGCTCTCATGGTGGGTCTTCCAGCTGCGCTCCTGGATAAAATTCAAATAGCACAGAATAATGTTGCTCGCATTGTTCTTCGCAAACGCAAGTTCGACCATGCAAAAACACTTCTGAGAGAGTTGCACTGGCTGCCGGTCCGTGCTCGCATAGAGTACAAAATCGCAATGTTGTGCTACCGTTGCTTACATGACCTTGCGCCGTCCTATCTGAAAGAGCTGCTGAGGCCTTATGTACCCACTAGACAACTCCGCTCATCCGATAGTGGCAAACTCTCGACACCACGTGTTCGCCTTGAGACTTACGGAAAGCGCACTTTCGCATTTGCTGGTCCAACAATTTGGAACGCCCTTCCAGTCGATCTCAGAAACAACCAGACACTGGAGTCCTTTAAAACCGATTTAAAGACACATCTATTTCGCAAACACCTTCTGGGATGATTGTCTACCATATTTTCCATTTAATGCATATTAGCTGTGTTGCTTAGGGTTGAAATGGGTAGAAAGACTTTGACTTGGTATGCTTGCAATTAGTTTTTGTAGTGTTGCGTTTGTTTTAAATGTGGTAATTTATTATTATTTTTTTTTTACTCTTGTGCCGCGCTTCGAGTCTTAGGGGATGAAGCGTGTTTTTGAAATACACTTTATTATTATTATTATTATTATTAACAACCCCCCCCCCCATCTCTCTGTAGATTAAATCAGACAATTGAAATTTCTTTACAATATTATCAGACTTTTTCCACAAAGTGAATTAACGGTAAGCTGTGATGTATTGTTTGTTTTCTACATGAAATCTCCTGCAACACGGGCACTAAATAGTGGTCTGGGGACCGGCACCGGTCTATAAGCCTTTGCCACGCAGGTCCACATGACAGGAATATATATAGTCGAATGAAGAGAAACTATATTAATAAATTTTGGCACCAGTCTATGGTGCAGTTTTGAAACTGGTCCACCCATCCACCAAACTTCAAAGTTTGGGAAACGGTGTCCTACAATACCAAATGACAATGCCTGTTAAGGCTCACTCTACTCCTATCAGATGAACACCATTACAAATACTTTTTCACTTGTACAAGTCCAAATGGCTGAGATATTTTTTTCATCATACCCATCAGGTAGAATATATTTATATTTAGCTTGGCGTTTAATTTTCAAAGCCAACATAAATGCTTTGCTTTAATTAAAACATAGTGAATTTATCTCTACTTCATTATTATAAGATAAGATAAGATTCTTTTATTGATCCAAATAAATGGAAATGTTTTTTGATTGCATTATACATTTTCAGCTAAAAAATAAAACAATTTGAACACAAGACATTTATAAATAATTATTTCAAACAGCCATTTAGTGAGTTCTCTTAGCAAAATCGGGGACTTATATTAGATCTCATTCAGATGTGTGACTTCAGAGAAAGCATGCTGGTAAATTCTTACAGATTGGGTTTACAACTTACTACTCCGCCTCCAAGTGAATGTGCCAGAATGGACTGTCCATCCCGGACTCCAGCCAAGTCAAAGAGAATGATGTAGGCCACGACATAGTTCATGAGCAAGGCAGCAGCATCATGGAAGCTCAGGTTGTCTCCAATTTTATAGACATAATTGCTGGACACAGCCACCAGCTCTGACCAGGCTTTGTAGTCTGAGAAGGCCATGACTCTGTCACCTACCTGCAATGAGAACAAAAAATCCTGGCTTTAACATGCTACCCAAAAACAAACAAATAAATAGAAAATCCCCCCCTCCTTAAGGGTAAAGATGGCTTTTTGGTTACTGCTCCCATAATGCATCTAATGAGTTCTTTAAGGGTAAAGATGGCTTTTTGGTTACTGCTCCCATAATGCATCTAATGAGTTCTTTAAGGGTAAAGATGGCTTTTTTGTTACTGCTCCCATAATGCATCTAATGAGTTCTTTAAGGGTAAAGATGGCTTTTTGGTTACTGCTCCCATAATGCATCTAATGAGTTCTTTAAGGGTAAAGATGGCTTTTTGGTTACTGCTCCCATAATGCATCTAATGAGTTCTTTAAGGGTAAAGATGGCTTTTTTGTTACTGCTCCCATAATGCATCTAATGAGTTCTTTAAGGGTAAAGATGGCTTTTTGGTTACTGCTCCCATAATGCATCTAATGAGTTCTTTAAGGGTAAAGATGGCTTTTTAGTTACTGCTCCCATAATGCATCTAATGAGTTCTTTAAGGGTAAAGATGGCTTTTTGGTTACTGTTCCCATAATGCATCTAATGAGTTCTTTAAGGGTAAAGATGGCTTTTTAGTCACTGTTCCCATAATGCATCTAATGAGTTCTTTAAGGGTAAAGATGGCTTTTTGGTTACTGTTCCCATAATGCATCTAATGAGTTCTTTAAGGGTAAAGATGGCTTTTTGGTTACTGTTCCCATAATGCATCTAATGAGTTCTTTAAAACAAACTAAATTATTCTTCAGTACAGGACAGATATTTTAGTTGGCCTTTAACCCTAAGTTATTTCTAGAGTTTTCAATGCAGGGCTTCACTTGAGCTTGTCACATTGTCACTTGAGCTTGTCACATTGTCACTTGAGCTTGTCACATTGTCACTTGAGCTTGTCACATTGTCAATTGAGCTTGTTACATTGTGCAATCATCACAACGTTTTTGGTCCCCTCTTCGCCCCATCCACTTATTATCAATACCTCAAACAAACTCAACCTCCACTCCCCCAAATGTTGAAACAATTTTTCTAACACTTAAAATTTATAGGAATTCTGCTCACTGTAATAGATGTGTTTTTGTTCGAAGGTCAGTCGTGTTCAAAGGTCAGTCGTGAAACAAGTGTTTGAAAAAAAAATCATTTGCAGCAGCTACCACTTCAGTTCAAACGTGCATCAGTCTTCCCACCAAACTCCTTAAGCCAGCGGTTATCGACCTGCGGGTTGCGACCCCCCTTGGGAATCGAACGACCCGTACACAGGGGTTGTTAAAGACCATTGGAAAACACATTTTTAAGAAGTAGCAACAAAAATAATTTTATGGTTGGGGAAGGGGGGGGGGGGTCACAACAACTAGAGGAGCTGTATTAAAGAGTCGCGGCATTAGGAAGGTTGAGAACCACTGCCTTAAGCGACGCCCGGACACTTAATAATAAGAAAACTGATGTGCCATAAAAGATGTATAGACAATTTTAATGTTAAAAATAGTTGTTGTTTTTTTAAAGCTGACAATAATCAAGTCCACTGACCGATTGATGTCAATGAGAGGTCACCGAAATGTCAGTAGTGAAACTCATGGGAGCCTCTTGAGCATTTCATCAAATTGGTGAAATGATGACTGAGCAGAAAAAAAAATGCTTCTTCAAGAAATTACGAAATGAGCCGGAATGAGCCGAAGAAACACTCACAAAAAAATTGTTCTTTTACCTTTTTATTTTTAATATATTTTTTGAAGAATATTTTATACCCCCCCCCCCAATCACCATTCCCAAATATGGGATTCCCGTCGATCTCATAACACCCTCACATATACAAACCTATCCAATCAGTGGGTCCTTCTTTTAAAAGTGTATCGGTGATCCCTGGTGTTCACAGAGCTACGATACTGGAAGTTTTATTATCATTTTTTTTTAATGTAGTGAACCGTTTCTCTAAACCCATCCTTGAAGTGGGTTGAAGCCCAAAAGTAACCCACGAAAGTCAATTTAGCAACCTCAATTTAAAAAAAAAAAATTGAATTTCGTTATACTTTTGATCCCCCCCCCCCCCCC
>CAXITT010000653.1:241205-321756 GCA_964033795.1 Lymnaea stagnalis | reverse complement strand
GGGGGGGGGGGGTGGGGTGACATTTAAGGGTTGGAGATATGAGAGGGTGGTGGTGACATAGAGATGGTGACATGAGAGGTGTGGTGACATGTGGGGATTGAGATAGGAGAGGGTGATGTTGACAGAGAAGGAGATATGTTAGTGTAGTGACATAGAGACGTGTGTTAATGTTTAACTGGTCTACAATTTGACCAGTTAAAGGAGGGGGGGGGGGGTTAAGGAGCAATAATTAGTCCACAAACTTTAGCTTACATCTCCACGTGCGTGGTACAACTCAAGTTATTTCCCCTGAGGCCTATACTAAAAACGAGATTAGTAAACCACAATGACAAGTTCTCTCCAGCAGAACACATGTCCTAATAGTGAACTCTCTCTCCCCCAAGTCGAGAGTTGAGCTCTCCGATAGGTCCATGCCGAATCAGGTGAACATGGCTGAAACCACCAACACCAATGTAAGAGAGATCCCGTTGTATTACTGCCAGGCGATGCCATGCAATTCACTCAATTTGACCTCTTTGTCAATGCCTTAAATAACATGCACCAATGAACAACATTACTGGTCCCCAAATAACGATGGTTCCCACCCCGACCCAAGATAAATCCCTCTGCCCCCCCCCCCAAAAAAAAACAAACAACCGATGGCTTATCCCACCTCCTCCAATAACAATGATTTAGCTCCAAAATAATCAAATTGTATGATGGTTTTGCCCCTAATAATAATAGTTTAATCCCTTATGTTTATTCACGTTATCTTCTTACATCAAACTAATTCCTTGAGAATTCACAAATGATCAAATTCTTATCAACGAATAAATCCACATTAGTATAAGTTTAAAAAAAACATTTATTTAATTTTTTTTTGAAGAAAGAAAGAAAGTCATTTAAATAGAGTAACTTATACAATCCAAAAATTATAATACTTGAGGATCGGATGACAACAGATTAAAGTTGACAAGTTGTTGTTTAGAAATTGCATTTGTGATAAATACCATGGAAGAGAACAATAAAAGTAGTGAGTGGAGAGGTTAAGGTGATAAGAGGGCGGGTGGGGGGGGGGGCGCACTTGGATCACATGACCATGACTTAAAAGCATAGACATGTGCTCTGAAATACGAGCTTATTTTAAAATGATGTTGCTTAAAGAATAAGGAGTAGAGACGGGTCTGAGGTGGGTGGGGGTGAGTGTGCTTAAAAAAAATACTTAATAATAATGTCTAAGTTTCCAAAAAATAATATCAGGGAGAGGCAAACTCACATGAGATTTAGGACAGGTCAGGTGACAGGGATAAAATATGTGTCATCTGTAAACATTAAACAAGGGCATGTGACATGGCCTGGAAGCCTTTGCGACCTTGGGATGCTATCTGAGCCATCCTAAACATGTTGACAAATAAGTCAAAAGGTAGCCAGATTAAGCTTAGCATTTGTCATGTTGTGTGTGTGGATGTTGGGGGGGGAGGGACGCTACAATTTGGAGTTTGCAAGACAGCAGGTTATTTTGGAATTCTAAAATAAAGACATTAAATTAAATATCTTCTGTTTTTAAACTTAAAAAATTCAAGTGAAGCAGGAACATTATTTCTTCACTAAGAATAAATTTTTTAAAAGTACAATATTGTCTGTTAATAGATTTTACACAATGTGTGCATTAAGGAAGCAGGAACATTATTTCTTCACTAAGAATAAATTTTTTAAAAGTACAATTTTGTCTGTTAATAGATTTTACACCATGTGTGCATTAAGGAAGCAGGAACATTATTTCTTTACTAAGAATAAATTTTTTTAAAGTACAATATTGTCTGTTAATAGATTTTACACCATGTGTGCATTAAGGAAGCAGGAACATTATTTCTTCACTAAGAATAAATTTTTTAAAAGTACAATTTTGTCTGTTAATAGATTTTACACCATGTGTGCATTAAGGAAGCAGGAACATTATTTCTTCACTAAGAATAAATTTTTTAAAAGTACAATATTGTCTGTTAATAGATTTTACACCATGTGTGCATTAAGGAAGCAATTTTATTTTTTTTAAATTTAAGTTTTCATACAAACTTGTCCCATTTCCAGAACTTTATTATGAAGGGGTAATAAGGGGAGAGACTGCAATCAGGTTAGTACAAAATAAAATGAGTAAAACAGAGTAGGCGCTGTTTTGTTGCGCTTATTTTTTCAGGTTTAACCCTACTCTGTTTTACTCATTTGACTTTATTATGAAACATCTCTTATACATAATTTGCTTCTGGTGTTTCCTCCTTCCTTTTCAAACCACCCTCACCCCAACTCCAAATGTTTTATATTAATAGTGCTGAGTGAATGAAAAGGGTCTGTCAAGCATGACATGTTAAGTCTGTTAATTTTTTTTGGGGGGGTGGGGACTTTTTTATTAATCAATAAAGAGCCAAGGGTATGGTGTAGGACTGTCTGTAGGACTATTGTGTAAAGGCCGGCAGGTATGGACTATTTGTAGGCCTATTTCTCAAAATACATTGAACTGGTGTAAAAAAAAAAACTGCATCTGGTTAAGGGTTAAGCCCTAGTTAAATTATTTCCTCAGGTTTGTGTCCTTTAAAAGATAATTTTTTTTATACTGACTACTGACGTCATGCTACAGCTCAGAGTTACAGAACAACACACACCAGATGGGAGGAAATAGAAAGCGATTAACTTACAGCAAGGTCTGTGACATTAGCGCCTACGGCCTCCACTACTCCAGCACATTCAAAGCCCATTATGATGGGTGTCTTGGGTGGGTGGTCAATGACTCCTTGTCGCACCATGAGATCAGGAAAACTCATGCCACTGGGTTGAATTTAAGAAAATAAAATCAAAGTCAGTTTTTTTTAAAAACACATCAAAATGTTCCTATTGAATAATGACGGGATACGATTGTTTCTAGCAGACTGAATGGACATAGAAACATTTAGTGGGTCATCTCAGGTTATTTTTACCATAAAATGTTATTTTGTATCAAAGCCCTTGATCTTAAATTATTTTCATGTATTTGCAATGGTCACATATGGTGGTTTTTTGTTTTTAATGTTAAATTGTAATATCCTATATATTCCCTCCCAATGGTAAGCAACATAAAAGACAGATCTTTTATCTCCCCTCCCAGGAGCCAATCTATCCAGCCATGTATCCCCTGCAAAAAATTTCACTATGCAAAGTAGTATGTGAAGATTTTAGCGAACCATCTTAGATGTCATATTTCTACACCCAAGCAAGGTTGAAAATTCTTAAAACAGAAAGCACAAAATCCTTGAGCTCATTTAAGTTATAAATGTGAGGCTGCTAAAAATTCAAAGCTCAATAAAAAACTAAAATACCCAGAACTGCGAAAGGGGACAAGCTAGAACAATGAATGCAACTCACCAGGCTTTGACTCTTATCAGCACGTCACCCTCCCCAACGGTGGGCTCTGGTTTCTGCTGCACCTTCATCATCTTTACACCACCAAAACCAGTCAGAACAATGCTCTTAACCTCTTTGACTGGCGCGGCTGGGGCAGGGGCCTCTGGCTTGGCATCAGCTTCAGGTGCTGGGGTTTCAGTTGTCTCCGGCATTTCAGAGGTTTTTACTACCAGCTACAGCATAAATTTAGTTTTTTAAAACATGTATAGAGATATTAAAGTGAATTTTTTTCTTGGTTGAGTTTAACAATGGTGAATAATATTGGTTACTTAAATCTGTTTGACTACAAGGGTTTGGATTAAACTTTCGTAGTTAGCAGCAGACACATTTCTTCCAAGTTAAAGCATATTTAAATGTGTATGAAAATCCTACTTTGTAACAGCAGAATAAATTCATGCCATACAAATCGTGTCAACTTTTTAGCCATAGCTTGAAACCACAACATTATCAGAGACCAGCTATAAAAGAAGTTCAAATTCTTAAAAGTCTGGTAATATTTTGCAATGATGCATCAAAATAATAATAATTCTTAAATCAAAGGCCTACTTAAAATACATTTAGTAATAAATGGTGATATGCTAAGACTAAGAGGGAGTAGACAAAAATAGACAAAATAAATCAAGAGGCAATAATGATATGTATTTAAATTTGTTTCAAAACCATCAAGAAAAAAAAATGTCAAAAATGTCTTATTTGTTCTTGCAAAGCATTTACTCATTTAGCCTACTCATTAATCAATGTGTTTTTACAGAGTGCAATAAATTTTTTAATAAACTACATAAGAATACATTTGGCTTTGGAAACAAACATCCCTTAACAAATGCGGTATTTAACTAAGACTAGAATAGATGGTAGAGACATTGATAGCTTTTAAGTCAAAGAATTCATTTTTTAGTGTCCGTGGTCACTGAAAACTATAATTTCAATGATAAAAATGAACATATTTTGTACACTTGCTCAATGTCAAGGCAACACAAAATAGTGACAAGATTATACTTTCAGATTCATTGCGCCTCATGTGGGAGGGGCAAAAAATAGGGGGGGGGGGGGGGGAAAAAAGGGGGGGGGGGGGGGCTCGGTGGATGACAAGCCAGAGCCAAAGCCTAACACTAACTGCTCTATCACGCTCAGGCTGGCTTAGCATTAATGTTAACAAATTAAAACATAAGACATAAGCTTTGACTAATTCAGCGGGTTAAAGTTAAAGACATGCATTTTAATATATTCTCATTGTTTACTGTCGTTGAAAAACATAACAGTTTCATTTCATCCCTCATATTCCAGACATACCTAATTAACATGATTATGATCAGAATCATAGAGCTAAATTGACTAGCAGCTTTCTCTCTGATCTTACTCCGCGCTGTTATTCATTCATTCACTGAGTTTCTTAAAGAAAGAGAGACATTTTGCCTTATACTACGAGTTACATACTTGTTTTCTTTAGTTAATAAATAAATTGGTAGCATGTGCTTTTATACAAGCCTTGTAATTAATTATTATTATATTTATATCGATGTGCGGATAAAATAATAATTTAAAATCAAATAAAAAGAATGTATGCAGATGCTTTTAATTCTTAGTGTAAGTGTAAGTCAGTAATTTTTATTTTTTTAAATTGAGCATTGAAAAAAAAAATTATAAAATAGGCCAGCTTATATTTATATTATATACTTTTGTTAAAATTACACTCATCTTTACTTACCAGCTATTTGAATGAAAAAAAGTTCTGAATTATCGACGTGTGCGGCAAAGTATAGACTGAGTATATCCAATGTATATGGACTATGGCAATCAAATGATTTAGTCACACACAGTTGAGCTGCCTCAATCACGCAGAGCACCCTCGTTTCTACACTACAAAGCCAAACTTAATGCAATAAAATAGATCGTGCATCCAGTATTATTTTAAGTGAGTTGTGAGTTAATTACATGAGAAACAACAGGAGTCTACACCATATGTTATTAACTGACGCCCCGGCTGCAAGGCCTTTGGCTTTAGAAAATAACAAGGTTGGGACCACGGTGGAGGCCGTCTAAGCAGTTGATCGATGAACTCACCATGTGCGAGTTCGCGGAATAAACATATTTACAGCTACAGCTCTTCTGATTGGCTGTCGCATATCACTGGTTTTCTTTGCTCCTGTTGATTGTGTTATTTATTTATTTTCTAAATGAATAATATCATTGTTTAACCAATCTTAGTCTTAAGTCTTATTAAATAATGGCACCTTTCCTTCTAAAAGTATGAATAGTAAATGTCATAAAATATGGATGCAGATAAAATATGGATTACTATCATGTCCTTATTATAAATAGGGCAATGATACTTAGGGATCCCTTGATTGACCTATGACCTGCTGACCCTTTACTCTCCCGGGCTGTTTGTAAACAAATAATTTGTTCTATATGGGAGTGACGACAACTTTGTCCAAGCAGAGAAAACATTAGTAAACTCCAGGTTAATCAGTAGTTAGCAATTGTTAGACAATTATTTACCATACGATAATTTACCATTAAAGTTAATGTATAGAATATAGTTATCTGTACCTACAAGTAATAAACATTCAGTTTTTCACCTAATTTCGATAACTTTTTTTTTTTACACTACTGACTTTGTACTACTAGTATAGTGCTACTACATTTATGATTTCATTATAGTTATAGCCATAATAGCACTTCAGTATTTAGTATTATTAGTTAGGCCTACTAGTTATTGAATATATAGTTGGCTTTAGTTGTTTATTTTAACTGCAAACATTTAAGTGCAGTTTTTTGTCTGTAGTTGTAGCAGTAGCAGTGCTCAGTGCTGGTGACTTAATTAAGTCATTTCATATTTTGACATTAGTATTAGAAATAGTAATCTCTTAGTATTAGTAGCAGTAGTAGTAGTGTACCTGGGTGCATGGAGGCAGCAATGTTGTTTCTCATACCTCAACTTACTTCAAGTTAAAGCTGAATTCAATGAAGTCAGGGGCAAGACTAGTGCTTTAGTCAAAGGATGGCATGGCACTGAATGTAGTGCACCCACAAAAATACACAATCTGCTTATCCAACACGTTTTTATAACCTACATACACAAAACAAAGTATTAGTAGTAGTACATGACTAAGGATGAATTATTTTTAATATCAGTCAGTCAGTGGATGATTAAAAAATTGTATAATATGGGGATGTGGCATGGTGAAAGAAAATGATATAACATTAGGTGTGCTGTCTCTTACTATTATTTTTTAAAAGTTTTAACTATAATTTACTTAAAACATTTGTATATTATTGACCCCCCTCCTCTCTCTCTCTCTCTCTCTCTCTCCAGATCACAAAACATGCCGTCAGTACACACAGTCATTCATTTGTTGATGCTAGTACTTGTTGCTGTTCTTGGAACTATGTACATTCAACTTCAAGCCCAGTATTTAGAAATGGCAGATTCCTGTAACAACATGCTAAGAATCCCTAAATCAACACACCCTAGAAACAGTGCAAATGTGTTACCAACTGCAAGTATGGATATGCATGGCACCAAAAACCATTTGCTGGAATCTATAAATAAATTTAATTTGGAATCTTCCTCCTTATTTCTGCACCTGGATGATAAAGATATCCTCACTGGCACCGAACTGCAAATGAACACATCATTTATTTTTTCTATCTCACAAAGCTCTTTTGAGTCCAGCTCCATAACGTTTAAAACAACAGAAAAGATCGCATTGAGTGAATCTGGTAAAATTAAAGATAAGGAAATAAGCATAGCTGAACAGTTTGTAGGAGCTAGTGCCACAGAGGTCAGGAAAACTCCAGAAACTTACTCTGTTGATATTACAAATTCTGCACAAATAGAACTTTTAACATATAAGGAATCTTCACAACCATCTGATTCAGAAATATCAGAATCTCAACAATTTTCAAAGGATATTCTTTCATTTCAACCAAGTACCAAAGCTGATAAGCCTGCCAACAAGTTAGGGAGCTATGAACATTCACACTTTCTAGATCACAAAGATACTTCCACAAATTCCTTCTCATCAGTTGAGTCTTATAATGACCTACTCGAGACATGGTTTGATTTAAAGTCTTTGGCAGTATCTCAGACTTCCAGAGACCTTAAACCTTCATTTACTCAAAGTGTGTCCGTTGGTGCTAATGACAGAAATTTTCTTGAAACAAATGTTGATGATTTTACAGAAGAGGATGTAATTTTGTCTACTGAAAATATTCAGGATGATATTAAGCCATTCTGTCACACGGATAATTGTGAAAATATCAATGAAAGAAGTTTCAATTTACCGAGTATTGAACCAATGCATATAGAAGATGATTTAGATAATGAACCATTAGTCAAACACATGTTTGTAAAAGAATTAGAAAATAATAACCAACAAAATGAGCCTTATTCAAACATTTTTGAAGTCAATCTGGATAAAATTACAGATATTAAAGAATTGAGTAATCTTATTTCTTATGGTACATCAGCTTGGTGCCAGTTGAACAGCTTTGGCACAAGATCTTGTAGATTTCACAACTTATGTTACAAAGTAAAGGAAGATGATTTTATTTTTTTGAAAGGAGATAAGAGTGTGATTAATATGAGCCCCAAAGATGATAATGCTGACTTCAGTGAGGTGTTTGCCATTAATCTTTCCACTGTCCCAGATCATAATGCACATATGTTTTCAATGGTTACTATTCCAGCAGAAAGCCTTCATAAATTCTCCATAGCTAAGATAGACAAGGTGGCTGTTATCATGAGTCGATTCAAACCAGATAATATTATGCATGTACTACATGATGATATCATCCCTTTATTTGACACACTTTACTATCTGAATCCACAACATCTGGGCAAAAAATTTGATGTTGCTCTTGTTTTTTCAGACAATCATGACAATAAAGATTTCAGTCAAATTTACTCAACTCTTTCATCTTTCCCTCCCATCACACTTCGTAAGTTGAACTACTCATCAGATGTTATATGTTTTAGTGATGTGTACGTCGGACTTGCGGGATCAACATTATGGTACCAGTATGGATTTTTCGAACCCCAAGGCCCATTGCCTGTCAATGGTTCAGATGTACTTTTGAAAGTGCGGAGATCAGCCAACTACCTAGCCGAACATTTCCACACAAAGTGCCTGTTGTGCAACAGTGGAAATTATTTAGTAATTTTATCAAGGAAAGACAATAGACTAATTCTCAATGAAGGAGAGTTAATCATGGCGATGGCAAAGGCAACCAAGCTAAAAGTTATGTCTGTGAGTCTAGAGACTCACAGCTTGGGTGAGATAATTTCTATCATAAAATACTCACGAGGAATTATTGGCATGCATGGATCCCTCCTTTCATTAGTCATATTCTTACAGCCAGGCTCGGTTGTCCTAGAGCTTTTCCCTTTTGCCATAAATGCTTCAAAATATACCCCTTTCAAAACTTTCTGTGAACTACCAGGATCAGGGATTGTTTACAGATCATGGACAAATCCCTACAAGCAAAAATCTGTAGCACATCCCGAGTGGCCACCAGAAATGGGTGGCATTCACCATTTGCCAGACAATGTTCAAGATAAAATTGTTCATGAACAGGTTGTTAATGATCACCTCTGCTGTGAGGATGCGTCTTGGCTGTATCACATTTATCAAGACACTGAAGTTGATTTAAATGCCGTAATTTCCATTACTGTTGATGCATTTGCCGTTTCTGAAAAAAATACCATTAGATCAGAACAAAAATCAAACTCAAAATTTCTGCTAGCACCAGGGCCTGTAAAGAACCTTGCGTGCAAACAAAACACAACTACCAATGTTTATATTTATGAGCTTAGCTGGCAGCTTCCTTGGAATTTAGAATTCCTTGATCACAAACATTTGGAGTCCCATTTGGTTTTCCAAGAAAGCGGTGATAATGAGACAACTGATGTTATACTTCAAAATGACCAAGTGTCTTACTCTATTCAGTCATTAGACAGAGATGCGGAATATAATGTATGGGTTAAAGTTGTTATAGATCATAATGTTGGTGGGCCATTCACATATACTGCTTGTAGAAGTAGCAAACTTAGGAGGTAAGCAGTGTTTATTGGCAGTGTCAATTTAATTTAGAATTTTGGAGCTGGTACAATGTAATCTGTTTGATGAGTATTATTTTAAAAACAAATTATAATGTCACATTAAATAAAAGCAATTCTAAAATATACATTTTTATTCTGACTGTCGTGGACAATTTTAATTGAGAACACTTGGACTTTGATTACTTTCTTATTTCAAGTATGTATGATTTTGAATTTAATGTGTTAAGATTCTCTTACCTTTGGGCTCTTTCTAAAGACGAATTATGATCACAAGGTCAGGTGAAAACAGAGTGTATAAGATGTTATTAAATTGTTACAAGAAGATAATATAACTATTTATCAGGGTAATAAGGGGAGAGACTACAATCAGGTTAGCACAATATAAAATGAGTAAAACAGAGTAGGGTTAAACCTGAAAAAAGAAACGCAACAAAACAACGAACGTGTCGGCAGAAAGCCTTCGTCAGCGAACGAAAAACAGAAAAAACGGTATAAATGTAAAAATAAGAAATAGCACTTAGCTTGGAAGTAGTATCCGTGGGCCTCAAAAGAA
The DNA here is from genome assembly GCA_964033795.1 of Lymnaea stagnalis. Taxonomy (NCBI): domain Eukaryota; kingdom Metazoa; phylum Mollusca; class Gastropoda; family Lymnaeidae; genus Lymnaea; species Lymnaea stagnalis. The sequence goes on along the minus strand of CAXITT010000653.1, from coordinate 311,725 downwards.
ATTTCTTTCAGCAACAGCATAACAATGTTATTAAAAAGAATTTAGAGAAATAATTATTGCATTTTTAGTGTTGAAATTACACAAAATCCACACATTTACTTGAATTTTTCGTTTTAAACTTAATGTATGGCTCTCACAGAATTACTTTTCAAAATATGAGGTGTCCATGGCTCTCTCAGACAAAAAGGTTCCAGACCCCTGCTTTAGGGGAACAATTAAGGAGAATTCATTGTTTTAGTGTAAGAGTGAAGGTTTTAAATTTTAAAAAAGCACTATTTTAAATTTGTAGTAGGGTAATTTTCAATTATGATGAATCTGTGCAATGGAATACATATTTTGAAAAATCTCTAATAATTGCTGTCTCTAGTTTGTGAATAATGAAGTGTCTTATAAGTAATAATATATGAGAGAATGGATTCAAGCCATATGAAGTAAAGAAAAAGTGGAACAAGATATGTTTAGGCTTGAAAGGAAAAGATGGGACAGTTAAATGGACATTTCCGCTAGATGCCTTCTTCAGCAGACAAATCAAAACAACAGATAATTTAAATTAAAAACAAAAAATTGTGTTTTAAAATTTCAATTGAAAACAATGCAACAGGCTAAATGTTCAGAACAGGAATCTTTGGTTTAATTCTCCTTCCTTTTCTTTTCAAGCCTAAGCATATCTTGTTCTATTATTTATTTAACTGTGATACACACTTCACACTGTAATGAGCTAGGATTTTAAACACTGTTTATTTATTGATGTAAAAATTAATTTGGATTGGATGTATTCTCTGCAAGGTTCATTACTGAATTCAATATTTTTTATTTTTTTTTACACTTTTGAAATGTTAATAAAAGAAATTTGTTTATTGATGGCATCTTGATTGTGTTTATTGATGGCATCTTGATTGTGTTTATTGATGGCATCTTGTTAGGTTTTTCTATTCATTTTTAACATAGTTTTAATTCAGTTGGTTTAATGTACGTTTGTTTGGTGTCAAACCTTGCAATCAGTCTTTGAAGCACTTCACACAAACTGATACTATTGAATTCTTGTACACGTTTTTTTTTTTTAGGACGATTGAATATATTTATATCAAAGATTGAGTTTTTGTTGTAAATTTAAGATTAGGGTTTTTTTAAATTTTGAGAGAAGAAAAAGTTGTAATTCAAGGGTACGAAAAGGGGTAAATTTAAAGTATTTGTCTAGCGTATTAATTTTCCCTCAATTAACTTCTTTAGTGACAAAAGTGATATAATTATTAATAATTTAGACTGAGTAATATAAGGTCATGTTTAGAGGGGGAAAAGTAGTTTAGGAGCGTGGAAGGGTGTAGGGTACGCGTATCATATATAGCAGATAAACACTTCTCAAAATTTATTGATGTTTGAAACGTAAATATCATTATATTTTAAAAGTTATGAATTGGGATGAGTTTTTGCAATAGCAGTTACAAATTATGGCAAAGGACCTACCATCATTAACCCAATAACATCGGGTCATTTATTCTAGTAAAATAATAAAGATATAAGAACATTTTTAAAAGAATGTTAAACTGATATCTTTTACTTATAAAATACCCCACTTTTTAAAAAATAATTAGCCACCTAAACAGTTTGTTAGATACATGTTTATGTATTTCAATTTCATATTTACAATGTAAATAAATACATGCTGACCAAAAAAAAAAACAACTTAGTGTAACACATTGGGCTCATTACGCAAAGGGAGATAGCTCAACTAAAACTACTACTGTTTAAGTAACTCTTCTTTGTCTCGCATTTCCGAATGAAATGGTAATATAAGGGGAAAGTGTTAATTAAATCGTTTGTAAGTGGATTTTGATCTAGTTTATGGATAAAAAATTGAAAAATGCTTTCAATTAGAAGCAACTCAAGATATGAGAACTGAACTTGCATCGGCCTCATACAGGCCGAGTAGTAGCATGACATTTGCCACTCTTCGGTGTTGAGCCCCCTGCATTCAAAGTTGGCAGTTAATTTTCCCTTTTCCAAATTTGGGCCCCTTAAATATCTGAGACCCAACGCAGCCGCAGGGTTTTCAGGGCCTATCCGACGGCTTTGTGTACAGAGTTTTTGTGCGTTCATACAAGGTGATGTCCTTAAATGCCTTAATGAACTAGATCTACATTTTATTTAAAAAATTCCTACATGCTTAATTATAAGCTTCAGAACTCCCACCCGCCCACTCCAGATCAGGGTTCCTGGACCAGCAATAGAGACACTGTAAATTCAGTGTAAAGGAATAGTTCTAAATCTAGTGCGTACACTCTGCATAGTGCAGCACAGACGACGCATATCTGGGAATTCACACCCGTCCCTCCCCTGACCCTCTTTTAAAAACGTAGTTAAATAGAAATATAATGTTCTGTTCAGACACCATACTTTTTATATACTGGAATAATGTATTGGCAATATAGGAGTTTAAGAAACATTTTTTCCCAAAACAATAGCCTATATGACGTCACATAGAGTTTTGTGAACGTAAGTATTGAAGTGGGAGAAATAAAGATAAAGAACTGGTTAAAAGGGACAGAGTTTCTATTTTGTAGCTAGCGCGTCTAAAAATAGAGCTTGTTTCCACCGTACTCTCAAACTCACTACTTACCTGTACAGCCATAGTGCACTGGCACGATGAGCAGGGAGCAGGGCTTTGACCGTGAACTTCACATCTGAGAGTGTGCTGTAGTAAGAGCCAGCAATCACTTTGCCATGACTTTGTGAAACATGTGTACATGAAAAACATTTACATCACATCTCTAAACTTAAACTTTTCAAAGTAAGTAGCTGATAATCGCAGTAACAATGTTCGTTTGATGCATTAAGAGTGTAATGAAGGCCTTCATGGTGGCTTATAATTTAAGTTCATTGTAATGCCATTATTAACTACGTGTTTGCTTTCAATACACTGCCCCACTTGTATTAGAAGGTAAATTACATGATCACAATTTCCCTATTTCTGCTTAGGTGAGAAGCCTGGCATTAAGTCCTTACGTTATGAAAACTGTGTGACCAACTTTGTTAACATAACTGGCGCAATCATAAATGGTTCTAACATATTTTCGATTCTGGCATTTAATGTCTGTAGTCAATGTTGGGACCTTTGAATGACGGTGACAGAGGGCTGGGGTCAGCAGGACCATCTTTCCAGGGTCTCACATTGACAGGGACATCACACTGACATAAACAGTAGACAGTCATTGGCTGGGCCTCTCAGTGACAGAGGGTTTCGTTGGCAGGACCATCTTTCCGGTGCCTCACATTGACAGGGACTTCACACTGACACAAATCTTAGATTGAAATATTTCTTTGTTATTGTGCATGCACATCCAGTGGCTTAAAGTCATAAGTAAATTTCAGTGTTTTTTATGTTGAAGTCAGTAATTTGAAGTTTAGTTAAAACTTTGGTGTCTTCAATTCAATTTATATACATAAATAATTTATTATCTGTGACATCCAGTCAATGATGCCAAAACTCACACCCTTCAACTTAAAAGGCAGTTGTGAATTTGTCATTATACTGTGGTAAGGGTATGATAAATCAAAAGGGGGCCTAAAAAATAATTAAAATTGTGATCCTGTATTCACTTGACCCATGAAATGACCAGAACATTTTTGTTACTGTTTCAGAAAAACCATGTTCAAATTACAGGAGTAAATATTCTGGAATCAAATGTATTTTATTTTCTCATTCTACTTATAAGGATTGTAAGGAAAACATTTTTCATTCTCTATTTTTCCATTGTTTGGGAGTGATGTGTGGGGGAGGGGGGTCCCTTATTTACCAACATGTTTATACTATTTTAATAAAGTCTTAATTTCAATCAATTTACATTGTTCAGCATCAAATTTTAGGCTAAAGATGGCAACCAACATTGAACAATTGAAGACTGATGCAGAAGAATTGTTGAAATCTGGCAACTTCCCTGATGCTGTGATTAAGTACTCTCAACTGTTGCAGGCTGACCCCAAGAATTGTGTAAAGTGAGTTATATTATTATAATCTATGTAAAGAGAGAGATAGAGAATAGATGAGTGGAAGGATGTTATCAGTAAAACAAGTTAGTCTTAAATACATGGTGATCTTGGATCTAATAAATATTATATCAAAGGGTTAGCAAATTAATATAGCCAGCTCAATGTGCATTTCAACAAATGAAGTATCACCAAAGACTACTAAAGAGTCTAAAGTCTAGGCCTACCTTTTGTAAGATGTTAGTTGGACTCAGAAACAACTTTCCAACCAGATTTTCTAAATAAGCAAAGGTTACCTCGTGACATGGTTTGAATTGAACTGTTAAATAAATAAAATTTCAATCTAATAGCAAACAAAATATTTTCACATTTTCTTATGATTATCTATGTTGTTTTCAGAAAACATACCAAAGTATTTTTTTTAAACATCAGATTATTTTAGAGGGTTTTAAAATGACTTCATATAAATGGCTAAAAAGCAGTTTTAAAATGACCTTAGGATAAATGGCTAAAAAACACTTTCTCTTACTTGTTTTGACTGTTGTGACAAATCTTTCTTTTTAAATATCTGATTTATTTCAAATATGCACATCATAAACTTCAGAGTTCTATGTGAACGAGCTAAATGTTACATTGAGCTGGGGGATTGGAGCAAAGCACTAGAGGATGGAAGGATGGCTCTTGATAATGAGAAAAAGAATCCAGAAGATGGAAGCATGGAGCAGACATCTAAGAGTAAAATTATTGAAGCATCTATACTTTGTGGAAAGGTAATAATTATCTTATCTATATGTTTCTTAAATTTTTCTTACATGATCTGTTTCATTTTAAATACCTAATCCTGTGGGTATGGGAAAGCAAGGATTTAACACAAAGTTTAATTTTTTTTAACAACTGACACTGGTCAACTATATTTCACATGGATTAGCAGTGTCAGTCAAGTAATTTATTTCTTTGATAACCTTTGTTTTTAAATTTAGGCCTGCTCACAACTTGGTCTTTTCATTGAGTCCCTTGGATATTTCAAAGAGGGCTTAAAAGTTGACCCTAAAAATCAAGTCATCACAGAGGAGTTGAAAAAATTACAAAATGTCATCCTGAAGGTAAAACCCATTTTCGAAAATCATATTACTTTTAATTTCCCCCATTTTTATGTGCACCAACATAAGATATGAAAAGTAATAAGTGTGATGAAAGATCATGTAAGACAGCTTGTCAGAATATGTTCATCTTGAAATGTGTACATCCATAGTAATTAATGTATTGTGTACAGGGTCACTCCTGTAAGATTAATTATATTAATAAATACACTCACAGATTGATAAATCATGAAAAATGCATCTAAACAAATTTCATAAATGTAAATTTAGGTTGGTTTGTGATGTTAACTTGATAATTTTTAACAGGAGCAGCAAGAACATTCAGAGACTCAAGACTGCACTTATTCAGCTGTGTCTCTCTGCTCACAAAGTGTGTATCCTGGTGATGACCAGCTGCTGAACATGGAGAAAGAAATTTTGTCCATCAAGTACAAAATACTGGATGATGATTATTACAAAATGGACAAGAATACACACATAATGGTAAGTTTAGATATTTCTAGGTTCTTACTTATTTTATATCGCAAATATATATTGTATTAAATCTAGAAACTTTGTATTATTTTATGCTAAATTTTTTGCTTTTGTTACAGAAAGACCCCCAGCTTGAGGCCCAGTTAGTACAGGCAGCTTATGAATGTTTATCGTCAGATCAACTTAATGATTCCCTCACTTTAATATCTAAGGCTGTGAGCATGGATCCAGGCAATGTATTCTACAGAACATTCAGGGCCCAGGTTTGAGACTGCCTATATACAAAAAAGTTCACTAACATGTTTACTGAATACTTAATAATATTGTCTGTACAGATGGAGCTTTTTCTTTAGGAGCAAACCATAAATGATGTCACACTATTTCAGCAGATTTTTTTTACCCCGCTCCCTCACAAATTAATAGTCACAAAATTTAGACTACCCCACTGCACATCATCACACACAAATTAATAGTCACAAAATTTAGACTACCCCACTGCACATCATCACAAATTCATGACCCCCCCCCCATCATTTATGATATCCCCTTATGTGCTATTAGTTTTAAAAGTAGTTAATTCTCTCCAGTTAGCTTGTAAAGTGATAGTTTCCATTGGACACCTCATTGTATATTTTTATTTGGCATTATTTATTTCATTTATGTCACCATTAAAAATTACATGAAAGAAAATTAAATGTTTTTAAAATGAGATAAAAGAAACTGATAAATATTTCTTGTTTTAATAAACCAATTAATGATCTCAAATATAAGATTAGACTACCCCACTTTGCACATATGTACAGGAATTTTTTAAAATTCAGAAAATGGTTTAAAAAATGAACAATCAATGATCATGTTTGTTTTTGTTTTTTTATATTTGTACAGGGCCAAGAATGACACTGCCAGCAGTTTCTTATTTGTTAGAAAGAATTTTGTCCTGTTACGTTATATCATGTTATCTGATTTAAATCCCATTCAATCCTAGGTCTACTTTAATTTAAAGCTGTGGCACAAAGTCATTCAGGATTATTGGATCATCCCAAAAGCTTTGAGAAAACCAGATGTGTGGAAACAAGGAGGTTACTTCATCTTTGGTTTTGTAGAAGAGCATAATTTATTTTACTTATTTATTTAATAATTTGTCATTCTTGTTAGCTATTTCAATTTTTTTTAAATGCCAATGGTACAACAATAATGCTAAATCAAAATTCAAGTTCATCTTGAAATAACTACAGATGTTTCAGTTATTACCCTGGGTAGAGACATAGTGCTAAACACTGATCCAAGCTATTAGGATAGCTGAGACCGCAGTTGCCCCCTAGTAATTGCAATGCTCAAAGATTTAGCTATCCATCTGAAAATAATTACCTTTACTCGTTTGTTTAGGCAAAGCTTTAATGGAACTGTGGCTTCCAGTTTTGGCGGAATTTTGGCTCCGCAAAGCTACTCAACTTACAGGAGGAAAAGATGAAGAAGCTGCTATTCTTTTTCAAAAAGTTAGGGTCAAAAGACTTTATGACCCTCTTACAGAAGATCAACCTATCAAAATTGATTTCACTCAGTTTGGCAGAGCTGTATTTGCAAAGAGTAAGTCACCAGCACCATTTTGCAATCAATCCTTTTTTCCCCTTCAGAATTGTGTTCTTTCTTAAATATTCTTTCCAATATTTTTGTGTAGTTAAAATTCATCACTAAGTCCAACACATGATATGTATGAAAAGTAAAATTACATTTTTTTTAGCTACTGATATCCAAAACATGTTTAATTTAATTTTTTTCAGTTTGAATTATAGTCCAAAGAATTGATTCATTCAAAATATATTTTTAAAAAGTAGTGCTTTATTTGATTTGCACTACTATCAGTTTGTGGTGCAAATAAATAATTCACTAGCACTATAAAAGTTGCCTTTGGTTTACATGTTAATAGGGAAAAAACACAATCAAATACAAATTCTGTCATATAATGTCAAAAACCTTTTTAATTAGCCAACTCTTTCATGATTTTCGCAGGGGGGAATTGTTTCAACCTTGACCTCATGACTGACCATCAGCTAGGCCTACTTTGATATCTCTTCAGTTTTAAAAGTTATTAAGGACAGAATGGGTTTTATGTAAGGTAGAGAATTTTATCCCAGGGTTTGGACAGGAAATCCTATGAAAATGGGAAGAACTAGCACCTAACTTTTTTTCCTGCTATTTAAAAAGCTGGACTATTGACCCAAGCCACTAAAAATCTGCTCTTGCTCATTATTACAGAAGACATAGCGAAAGGTGAGACAGTGATGACTGACATACCAATGGTGATGGCGCAGTCTCTTGGCTCCAGACACATACCAGCTTGCTTTAACTGTGCTGTTTCTCTGATTACTCCCCAAGTTTACTTCAAGGAGAAGTAAGAAAAATTAAGCTTTTTTCCCTTAATTTAGCATAATATAATGGAATATAAAAATAATAAAAATCCCTATTAAAGAGTCTATAGCTTATGCGTCTTGTTGGAGAATTTTTTTACTTTATGAATTAGTTAAATCATCCTTTTTTTTAATTAGTCAAATAATTTTGTAAATACTAAAGCTTAAAAATCCCAGGTGTTGCGGAATGATATTTACTAAAGTGCTTTCCGATTCTTTATACAAATAAAAATTTGCAAGATTATTAATGATTAAGTTCATTTTTAAGCACATTTTTGCCTTTGAAAAGTAGTCCATTTCAATGAAAGTTTAGCTCAAAATAAATTACTAGGACTTAACCAGGTGCAGTTTTTTTTTAAACGGGTCAAGGTATTTTGAGAAAATACCCTATGGGTCCAAGCAGTAGTGGTTAACGGTACAAGCTCCTCCTTTGTGAATGTGAAGTCAAGGGTCCCCCAGGGATCAGCGTTAGGCCCCTGTTTGTTCCTAGCATACATAAATGGCCTACCCAAGAAACTGACATCCCAAGCAAGACTGTTCGCAGCGACACAGCGGTGTATAGGACGATTGCCAACAGATCTGACCAGGACTAGCTACAACAGGATCTCAATCGGTTAGCTGAGTGGGAGATGAGCTGGGATATGGAATTTCACCCTGCCAAGTGCCAGACACTATCAGTCTCTAGAAGTTGTACTCCTGTACACTACCAATACGAACTGCAAGGCCATATACTTGAGAGAGTTTCCTCAGTAAAGTTCTTGGGTGTTACATTCAAAGAGAGGTCAGCTGGGACGAGCATATTAACAATGTGTGTAACCAAGCAAAAGATTGGCAACTCCTGTGTAAAAGAAAGAGCATAAAAAGCCTTTGTCCGTCCGATTTTAGATTATGCATCTTCAGTCTGGGACCCATTTACCCAGAAGAGCATTGACAGGTTGGAGGCGAACAAGCAACGGGCGGCTCGCTTTGTCTTGAACCGATACAGGAATACCTCTAGTGTTGGAAGTATGCTGGAAACACTAGGCTGGTCACCATAGGAGGAACGACGACGATAATCCAGGCTCTCCATGATGTACAAAATAAATAATGGGCTGGTCCACTGTTCCAGTATTAAACAGAAACTCGTCCCTCTTCCCCATAGACTGCGATGAGGCCATGACAGGCAATTGCGGCTCATACCAGCAAGAACCCAGTATAGGAATTGCTCATTCCTGCCCAAGACAATCAGGGACTGGAACAAGCTTTCAAAAGAAACAGTTGAGGTGACAACACTAGACACATTTGCGTCCATTGCCTCAGGCCTTCCAACTCCCATTGCATGATTCCTTCACAAAGTAGCACTTGTAATCATTGAAATATCCTCATCAGCACCAGGCACAGACACATTGCAAATCCCCTCTACATGCATAGGAGCCAAAATGATCAATATATTGATCGTGGGCCCTTAATATATAGAAGAAGAAGTGTTACAAAAAAAGAGCTCACTTCTCATTTTCTATAATATATGCTGGCCTTTAAACAATAGGCCTACAGGCAGTCCTACACCCTACCTGCCAACTGTTAAACAATAGGCTTACAGACAGTCCTACACCCTAACTATCCACCTTTATATAATAGTACTGAAGACAAGCCTACACCATACCCATCTTTTATTGATTAATTTGATAGTCACCTCCCCTGAATCAAAAGAACACCTGAGTTCAGACATCATGCAGAAAAGCTTGCTGCATGACAGCCTTTTTTTTTTCCACACACACTGTTAAAATAAAACATGTGGAGTTGGAGAATGGCCAGTTGTGAAGTGCAAGCAGGACAAACCAGAAGCAAAATATACAAAAGAGATAATTTCATAATTGTAACCTACTTGAGCATGCCTATAAACATTACTATTACACAATCTTTTCCCACAGACTTTTGATGATGGAAAGGGATCAACTCAACCTGATAGAAGAGTACTGGCCAAATGTGGCCGTTGAAGAGTGTCCTCATTGTGGAAAGGAAAAATACTGTAGCAAAATTTGTAGGAATGAGGTGCAGTACAGTTTTTTTAGAAGAAATAAACTGGATGCTGATACAAATAAAACAACAATCACAAAGATATTAATCTGTTGGAAATCAAAACAATAATTTACTTTTAATAAATTTTTTCAAAAAGTCCATTCAGTCTTGAACAGTCTAGAATAAAAGTTCTAGGGAGCTCTGGGAAGGATTCAAGTAGCAATAGCAGTATTAAATAAATGACAAATGTGTACTTTTCTATGTGGGATAAAAATCAGTGTATTGTGTGATTCTTTCCCTCTTAATTTTTCAGATGCTTTCATCAATTATTATTAATAGGTAATTAAAATCTTGTTTTAAACTAAACATTTTTTTAAAAGATGTAATGCGAAAAAGAATTCTAATTATTCAAAATACAGTATATTTAAAATAATTTAGCTTTTCATCTTTTGTTAGGCTTGGGACACGTATCATCGTATAGTCTGCCCCAGTGTTAACCCTGCAGCCAAACAGATTTATGACTTGTGTGAGAACAAAGGCTATGGTCACACGGCTGATGGGGTGTGGACTGAAATTTGGGGTGGTCATTACAGGTAAGACATTTAATCTACTAAAGATTGATTTCTTATTGATTTATTAGAGACACAAAAATTTGGGAAAGTAAAGCAGTAAGGTTAAGTTTTAATTAAAGGTCAAATACATCTCTGATGTAGCAGATATCATACCACAGGTTTGTCAAATGTTTAGCGGCTATATGCTAAACATCATGTGTTGAGCTTTTAAGAGCTGATCAACATCATGACTTATATTTCTCTGTGTATAAAAGAAAGTATGGTGTAATGATGAGATCAGTAGCATACACAATAAAATTCCAGGTAACTGCTAAATGAGATTGTTAAAAAAACACAAATGTGTTTGGTGCATAATATTTTCTTCTGTTGTATGTGATTATAGTCTCAATTTAAATATAATGCAATAAATTTGCAGTCTAAAAGGGGTGGGTCATTAGAATATAAATATAATTCATGGGCTTGAAAAAGTGTTAGGTTGCATATCTAGGGGGAGTCAGCACTAACGGGGATATTTATAAAGTGAGTTACTTGAATGTAACTTAAATAGAGGGGAAGTCCATGCATTGCCACCACCATTTTTGCCAAATCTCTGTGCTGCTACAGCCCATGTAGGGCTTTGGCCTGCCTCACCACTTCCTTCCACTCATGCTGATGCTTTTCTTTCCCAAGCATGGATTCTGAGCTTCTGTAGATCTTTTTCCACATCATCCCTCCATCTAAGCATAGGCCGGCCTTTGAACCGTTTTCCTCTGGGGTTTTGGTGGTGCACCCTCTTCACTCCTCTGTCAATTGGCATTCTTGCTAAGTGTCCAGCCCAGTGTAACCTGCCTTTTTTATTTCTGCTACTAAAAAGGGATCCTGATATAGACTATACAGTTCCTAGCTGATTTGTATACTCCATAATATACATCCTTTGTTGGTCCATATATTTTCTGAGAACTTTTATCTTACATGTGTTTAATAGATTTTCTGCCATTTTTGTTAGGGTCCAAGTTTCACTTGTGTATTTTACAGACCTATTACCGATTACAGTTTTATTTATAGTTTTGTTTTTCTTGTCATGTTTATACTTTTGAGTAATTTCTTAATACTAAAGTATGCCCAGTTTCCAGCCCATATTCTTTCCTTTATTTCTTTTAGTAATTTATTTCTGTCATTTATTAAGGATCCTAGGTATTTGAATTGATTTACGTTTTCAAAAGTGTGTTTTCTAATTTTAATGGTTTCATCAACCTTTTCTTCTGTTTTGTTTTTTGGTTGTTAACTTCCAGCCCTTTTGATAGTGATGCTTCTTCTAATTAAATAAAAGCTTTAGATATAACTTTACTACTTTTCCTTAACAGTGCTATGTCATCAGCATAGGCAAGATACAGAAGGGGTTGGTTGTAGAGACTCCCAATGGGTTATGAGCCTTGGATTTTCCTCAGAAAGTGTCCTGTTATTGTTCGTCGGGTGTCAATGTGTATTCTTCCTATAACTCTCTCAAATGTTAGGTTAAATAGCATACAAGACAGTAAGTCTCCTTGTCTTAGGCCTCATCTAATCTGAAATTCCCTTGAATATTCTCCCTGAACTTTGATTTTGCCATAACTAGTTTCATATAAAAACTGAGCTTCCATTTTATTACTGCTGGTATCTGACTAAAGAAATCTTAGATTATCTCATACTGCTTCTCTTTACAGAGAAGTGTTTAGCCTTTAACCCATGCTTTCATTTTAACAAGTTCCAAATGAGTATGCTTTCATTGTTTGTTTTTTTCCCTTGATGTAACAAGCCCTATGATCCTAGTTAAGCTGTGGTCAATTATTGCTTCACAAGTTCGAGACATGATGGAGAAAGACAAAGCCGCTGTTCCAACCATAGAGCACTGGGCCAGAGCTAAGGCGCCTTTCAGAAGGTATTCTTCCCATCTTCAAAATAGTTTTTTTAAAAGACTTATTTTTAGTGTAATAATTATCTAATAAATATTGCAATTCTTATGCAATGGACACCTTTGATTTTTAGCCAATAAATTTCTATTGCATTAGCATTACCATTCCCCCAACCATTGCACAGATGCAAGTATATGGATGCAACAACGAACACTACCATACGAGAACCAGATATAAACTCTACTTATAAATGGACAATTAAGATATATTTATGTGCTTAAATAATTGTATGACCCTTTGAAAAATTAATATTCATATTTTCATTATACATTTTCTTATTAAAATATTCATCCGTTTTCTTTTTTTTTTTTTTTCTTTTTTTTTTAAAATAAACTTTTTAAATCCTTTTTTAATATTTTTTGCCTTTGGCACGATTTCGGCATTCAAACGTTTGCCTCACCTTTTGCCTGTGTTCCAGTCTGTGTTTGTTTTTCTTTTTACATTTTCTTTTTAAATTATTTTTCTTTTTTTTTTTTTTTTTTTTCTTTTTTTTTTAAAATAAACTTTTTACATCCATTTTACAGATTTATTGCCTATGGCACGATTCCGGCAATCAAACGTTTGCCTCACATGTTGCCTGTGTTCCAGTCTGTGTTTGCCAACTGTGGAGGAGGACTGACTTATAATATTACAGAGGAGGAGTTTAATGGTCGCTATTATCAGGCTGCTTGCAATTTGCAATGTTTCTCCCCATCCATTACACCATATCATAGATTTATGGATAACATCAAAGAAGATATGCGGGCCGTAGGTTTTTAGAGTAATATTATAAGAAATTATTCATTTAGCATAAGCTTTTTAAAAAAATCATCCCTTTTTTCTATAATATGCATGTGTACTAATAGTATGACTTAGGGGCCATCCATAAATGACATCATGCAAATTTCACCCCCACTCCCCATCATCACAAATCGTCACAAAACATTAGACCCCACTTCCAATATAACATCACAAACCTCTGCACCCCCTCTACCCAATACAAATGCCTCTGTCCTCTACTGTTCTTTACAAGCCCTTACAAAAATCACCTCCCATGGATATCAAATCACTGCACCTGTGTCAGAAACATTTCCCTAGAACAGTGGTTCTTAAACATGGTGGTGCGGAAGATGGATAATATATAAATTTCATTTGCTGCTATCGCTAGTTGTTTTTACCTTTAAAAATAAAATCAGTTTTTATGCATTTTGAAGAGCAGCAGTAAATGTTTTTTCTGGTGAATTTTGTTTGTGCCTTACTTGTATTGTTTTTTTTTCTCTTGAATCTAGAAAGTTAATTAAACAAATAAAACAATATATAATATTTAATTATTTTCATTAAAAAAATGTTATTCCTATTCAAATTGTAGGGGAGTGGGGAGGATTGCAGGAAATGTTTAGAATTTGAGAGAAGATGCAGCACTGCATCTAAGAATATCTGGCACAGAACATTTACTAACCCCCCCCCCCCTTTCCCAGTTATATATCGTTCCATCTCACTTCCCACCCAATTCTATGAATCCCATCTCCACATTTTGACATAAATTCTCACGACTGTCACTACACCCAGATTCTCCCCCTCTGTAGCATCCTGTAAGTTGATAAGATGCCATTTCTTGGACCTCTCATACCTGTACTGATTTTCTGAGTGATCGTAGTTTAAAAATAAAATAATTATAATTTTCTTATAAAAGAATAATGTTAAAAAAGTCTGTGATTTAGTGTTATTAAGTGCATTCTTTTTACTATAATGTTCCATTTTTTTTTGGTGACATTACGTTGCTTTAACCCCCCCTCCCCCTCATCACATATCATCACAAAAATGTAACCCCACTCCCCCATAGACTCATGACATCATTTATGCATGACCCCTGGTTTGGAATTTTAAATATACATTTTTTTAACTTTACGAAGTTGATAATATTCATGAGCAACAGCTTGCAGGCATAAAATTTAATTTGTCACTTTTCCCCTGCTACTATGGTTTCATTCATGTTTGATCTACATCTAGGTTGGCATGATCAAATACTTGTCAGACAGGCCACCTGAAGCTCAGTTTGCTGCAATGTGTCCTCTCCATGCCTGCAGCAACCACTCTTGCTTCAATAATTCTGAAGTGTGTGACCTTGACATCAATGGGAGACCAGGAATCCAGATGATTGCACGAAGGGATATTAAGTACTGTGACTTTCAAAAGTGTTTATGTAAAATGTTAATTAATTGTGGAAACAATACACCAAGGGGAATGCAATCAATCAGAACATCTTAATTATTGAAATTATATATTCATTCAATTAATATATTAATAATTTGGTTACATGAGATACAGTACTTCAATTTATTTAAGTCCTCCATCATTATAATTCATTACTTTAAAAAATTGAAGTTTTCATGGTTGATGTTTCTCCTATTTTCTTGCTCATTTCAGAAAAGGTGAAGAGATTTTGATTACTTATATTGATACATCAATGCCCAAACTTCTGAGAAAAGCTTGGCTTTATAAGTCTTTCAACTTCTGGTGCTCCTGCCAACGTTGCCAGTTTGAAGGAGAGCAGCCAAACGAATGCACCAACTGCCACATCAAAGCACCAGAGGGGAAGAATTTCTCAGCATGTGGCAAATGTAAGCGAGCATGGTACTGTGGTGTAACTTGCCAGAAAGACGCCTGGAAAAAAGGCCATAAAATAATTTGCCTGACAGATCACTCACAGGTAAATAGTCCTGAAGGCTACACACCAAAATAGTTTTATTATAGCTGTGATTGATGGTGTTGTTTTGGTCTAAGATTTGTTAAAAATTCAATCCATCAAGAAGTGCAACTCAGCTGAGAACTCAAAGGTATTTGAAGCCTGTTCCACCGTGGATGGAAATAGTCTCATAGAACACAATGTCAGAAACTTAGAAACACTTCAAATGTTGATAATGTTAAATTATTTAATGGAACAGGCTTTCACATTTCTTTGAACTTGTTTTGAATATGCATTGATCATTGAAGCAAAGCTTTACAATAGATAATAGTTGATGAAATATGTGTGCTATTGTATATGATTAGTGGTACACCAAATGGGACTATAGAACTCCTTACATGTACTTTGTTTGTAGATTACTTGTACATTAAAAAAAATCTTTTAATAACTTGATAATATGACTTTTGATATTTGTTGAAATATAAGGGATTAGAGGAAGTTATTTAGAGTGAACCTTTTAGTGTACCATTATTCATTTTTTTTTTCAGTACTTTATGTAGCAGATGTAAAACCTTTTTTAAAAAAAGAAATATACATTTATGATATCTAACGTGCTAAAATTAATATGGCATTTAGGTAAAAAATATTGATTTAAACTAAGCAATACAAGATATATATCTTTTTTAAAAAGGTTTTACACTATAGAGCACTTCAAATAAGTGTGCTTTTGCTAAGTGAGTAGAGAGTATTACTGTTTTGCCACCAACACAGACACACTGCTAAAGTTTGCTTAATTAATGCAGTCTCTTCTATCCAAGCCACTTCTAAGATAAATTTCTTCGTAAGCAAATAAAGTGTACAAGTTATTTATGATATTCATGTTTGTGGGGAGAAAATCAATACAAACTTGAATCCTCTTTCTTCTCTGGCATTTTTATTGATTATATTTTTTGTTATTAATATCCATGTTTACAGCTGTAAATGTTTACAAGTTTTTATCTAAGATGGATAAAAATTGTTGTCAGGAGTTGTTAAATATACACTTCAACTTGGTTTAAAAAATAAGAAATGATGTAATGTTTGATTTAATAATTAGATGAGACTTAAATGCCATTCATCATAAGTAAAAAGGTAGCCTACATAGTGTAATTAATGGTACAACTTTCTTGACAATGGAATATTTTTGTAAAAAAAAAAAGAAGCAGTTAACAATGTGTAGAATGTAGGCTAGATTTATTATTTTGTTCATTCAAACTCCATAAAATATGTTCCTCTACTTGACATCTAACAAAACAACCAGAAATTGTTGACACCTAACGAAACAGCCAGCAATACTTACACCTAACAAAACCAGAAATAATTGACACCTAACAAAACAACCAGAAATACTTACACCTAACAAAACAACAAGAAATAGTTGACACCTAGCAAAAAAACCAGTAATAGTTGACACCTAACAAAACAACAAGAAATAGTTGACACCTAACAAAAAAAACAGAAATAGTTGACACCTAACAAAACAACAAGAAATAGTTGACACCTAACAAAAAAAACAGTAATAGTTGACACCTAACAAAACAACCAGAAAAAATTGACACTTAACAAAACAACAAGAAATAGTTGACACCTAACAAAAAAAACAGAAATAGTTGACACCTAACAAAACAACTAGAAGTTGTTAAAACCCAACAAAGGAGTGCACACTTTCAACAATTTTATTGATGAAAATGGTGGTTTTAAATTATGCTATGTTTTGTCTTTGTGTGCTTTTTATTGTGCATATTAATGTTATTTTTGTATATTTTCACAGACAAGACCCCCTGTGTGATTTCCTTCTGTGCAATCTTCCCAACCATGACTGTGTGATTGACCTACTGTGTGCCAACCCCAGTTTAGTTTTGCTCAAATCCTCCCCATTACCTCTTAGTTAGTTTCACCTACCCATTTACCCCCCACATTCCCTACCCAAGTGTAAATACCCTATTAACATGACTTAAAAGCTCAAATTTCTTTGGGATCTCAAAGAGATTTATTTGCGCAACTAGCGGAACAGATTTGTATATATGGATTACAATATTTAAGTTTCTTACTTAAAGATCTCCATCACATAAAGCAGAAACTTGCATGAACTTTAATTTCACTAAATGTTCTAAAGTCTTGATAATCCATCCTTGAAAGAAATTGTCACTGCTCATAAACAAGTGCATCTTGTAAATAATTATTAAAAGAAAGACTTTAGATGGATTTTAATTACATTTTTTAAAAAAAACAACTGATATCCACAGAAGAAATCAAGGCAAACTATTCAGAATTTATACAAAACTAAAAGTTTAGCCATTAAAATGATAAATACAATTTAGAAATAGAAAAATGGAGATTTAGATCTAGTGTTTAACAAAAAATGTATTCAGAATTATTTTGTAGATTGCCCACACACACAAATGGTGCAAACATTAAACATGTTGAAACAAATTGTAAGAGGTCATAATTATTAACTAATCAAATACATAGACCATGACTTGATTAATAATTAGGTATATTCATTTTTAGTAATATATCTAACTATCTGAAACCGTCGTGTTAATTTTCATTTCTTCCCAAAGGTCAATCTAATGCACTAATAATTAATTGCCCTTATTTCCTTTTTTTTAAAAAAAAGAAGAATCTTAGGTCTTTGCTTTATTTTGCATGTATTTTTATTGAAACGAGATGAAAACTTTTTCCTTGTTTGAAATAAAATTTGTTGACCTTTTATTAGGTGATAAATTATATTATACTTTTTTTTTTTGCAATGACAATCAGATCTGAATTGAACTTTTTGAAATCCTCAAATTTTTTAAAGACCGAGATTAGGTGTACACTCCAATAAGGAACAATCTTTAAATGTTGGCTTTTATGGTATGATGCCAGAAAGATAAAATTTATATACTCTTAGAAACATCATTAAAGAGGTTAACAAAGAAATTTGTATAATATGCAACCAGCACCATGAATGAATATTTTTTGAATTTGCACAAATTTAATGTGGTAATTCCTGCTTGCCATTCTCTTCAATATTTTTTAAAATGCATTTGAAACTAACAATTTTAATCGTCTTTATCTACACTGTAAAATATGCATCATTTTCATTCTTAAACTACTAACCCCATCCATTTTTAACTATTTCAATTAACATACTTCTGTCAAATAATTTCACAGATGCCATTGGGTAAATCATATAATTAATAGTATGGTGAGTTCCTAGCTGAAAAAATATGCATTCTGGACCAATGGAGCTTAATATAATTGAAGAAAGATGACTTTAAAAAAAATTTCAAAGCAGTTATCAGCAACTTTAGCTGTTGTATTATTTATTCTTTTTTTATATAACTATTATTTTTAAAATTAAAATGGTTAATTTGACAATCATATCAAAAGTAATAGTATGAAAACAGTAGTCAAGTTAATCTATCTTAAGATTTTTTCATCATCCGTCTCAAAAGTTGTATGAATCTGTGAAGGGGAAAGGTAAGAAAATTTACTGAAGGGATATTATTTAACCACTGATTAAGGCTATTGAAAAATGTTAAACTTAATTGTTAAAAACTTCCAGATTCTCTCTATCTATATATATATAGACCTACTCAGATAAATTTACATATTGCAGCATTCTCTTCATAATAGTATCGATTTCTCAAAGTTTTTATATTTTTAATGATTAAGTAGAAATACAGTATGAATTTTCCCTAATTCAGTTTTTCAGATTAAAAAAAAAAAATTCATTTATTTAGCATTGCTGCCAACATGAATCATTTGATAACATAAAAAAAAGAAGCCTACTAGGGATGGGTTTAGTTAAGATCAACTCTCTTACTAACTAACTTGTTTGGTAGTCAAAGTTTTTAGGTGTAAGTATTAAAATAACTCTACCTGAAAGTTTCAACTATTTATAAAAGTTTATCGAACTAGTTAATTTATTTAAATAAAGGAAATTATAATAACAAAAAGTGCTAAAAGCTTTGGATAAATTGCCTAACAAGCTATGGTAAGAAGAATTCCAATATATATTATGAACTCTGGCTAATGAAGAAATCACCATCCACCTCAGGAACAAATTAAGTTATCCAATCAGGAAATTAAGCAGATTTTTAGTGTAAAAAAACTATAACTTTCAAAAGGGATGTAATCAGTTTACTTTTTGAGATATTCTTGTAACATTACATTAAAGATAAAGATAAAAATTTAAAATTTTAATGAGAAATCGATCTTTGAAATAGCATCAGCTAGTTATTGGCTATATGTATTCTGATAAATTATTATGATTAGAAAATTGAATCAATTCACTAAAACAATTCCAAGTCCCAACTTTAATACAATTTGATATTTTTATACACAACAGCTGAAAGAGATATTGTAAATGCTGCAAAGATGAAGATTCTACGCCACAGTGTGGTGCCCAGAACCACTTCTGTCTACTTGGGGAAGTTGGCATATATATGTATCTTGTTATCTTTCCGAAAATCAAGAATGAAAATGCATTGGTGTAATTAAAAAATATATAAATGTATATAGCCTAAATATTACACTATAATGTATAGTGATTTACATAAAATTACAAGTTTCAGTTTAATATATAATTTGGAAATGTATGTTAAATTTGCTAAAAAGCATAAGTCAAAGTTTAACAAGGTATTTTTCAATAAGGGTAATCTTTGCATAATAGTATTTGCATTTTATAACTTATATCCCATTCCTGTGTTAACCTATTCCTAATTTTTTAAACCTTTTTTCATTCACAAATCCTAAATTTAAACAAAAATTCTTTCCATTGCATTTTCTTAGTATCCATTTCTCCTTCTAATAAATAATTGTTTTTATGATTCCCATAACAAACTAATACAAATTGAAATTGTGTAAATAGAATTCCAATTTATCCTATAGAATTATCTTTATTTCCCTCACCTTGTTCCTTTTTTTAAAATCTATGTATTTGTTATGTTGTTATTTTAAGACTTTAAACATGAATTAGAAACCTAATTTGTTTATATTTTTAAAAATTTTATTTTATGATATTTTTATTTCAGCTGATTGTCAGTTGGAACATTATTATTTTTTAATAAGTCACTTCCAAAACAAAGTTATTTATTTGTAATTTTTTTTTTTTTAAAGCATTCAAGAATTTTAATTCATTAGAATTATTTTTTGAGACTAAGAAAATTTAAAAAAAAATCATTTCTATTTTGAAAGTTTCTTAATAGGACTAGGTCTTTAGTTTTTCAAGTTCAAACTAATGACTTCTTTGTGGTCAGTGCAATAGATCGGTTCTCATTAAGATTTTACAGCTCTACTATGCTTTAGTGATTAACTCTTTTTTTTAAAAATGATGTCCCAATTGTTGTTACTTGGTTTAACTACTAATTTGTGCATTTACCCAAATACTGTTGGATTAACCTTCTCATTTATTCTATACAATTTATGGTGTATTAATTAATTTTCTTTTGTCATTTTTCACCATGTGAATGTAAGAGAAGAATACTAAGATATTTTACTCATTTTTCTGAGCAGCTATATTATAATGCATTACATTTTTTTTTAAAGTACCCATCCAAAATTGATCCTGTATGTATTTTAAGTGGTGCCATTTTTTTCAGCTGTTGGCAAGTGATTATTTATATAAAATATTTACATTTACGAAGGATTGGTTATTGTAACAGTAACATTCACATAACTTTTCTCCCATTGCTGTGAATAAAATTTTAAAACAAATGTCTAATTTTTTATATATTAAAGATTCTTATGGTGTTTTACAGAATATCCTTATGATTTTAGAATGACACTAATCATCTGTTGAAAGTGACAAGTCAGTAGCAACCAAACCATGTCCAATAGATAATTTGGAAACAATGTTGTATAATTTAACATGTCCCATATTAAAATAGGGAAGGTTGTACCAAATATTTGTTTTGGGACTAAATAGCTTATAATATTCAGCTGAATGTTATGTTGAAGTTGTACAGGAATGGATCCAATAATATATATTCAGTAACTGGTCAACATTCAGTAGAAATCAGAATTGAAAACTCTACATACATAACTAGCTTATAGTGATACTTCAAAAGATGTTGGTGTTATTTTTATTAATGCATTAGCACTTTGAATCATCGTTACCTTTACTGCTGCTTATATTTTTATAAGAAAATAATTTCTGAATGATCATAGGAAATGTTCCCTTTCAGCTGCACATGTGTACATTAAACATGCATACACAAATCCACAAAGTGATGCACAAATACACAAAAGAAATTATTTAGCTGGGGGTAGTAACTTTCAGTTTAATAAAAAAAAATTGAAATCCTATCTCATAACAAAATAAAATTGCATAAAAACAATAAGATGGCACAACATGTTTTTTATGGTGTGTGAAATACGAGGAGACTTTGGATGTGGTACACACCTAATCCTATTCAGCCATTTGAATTTAAACACAGCATTAGCCTAAATAATATAACACTGACACTTTTAAGGTTTTTAACAGTCCATCTCTACCAAGTGTAGAAGTGTAGAGCCTTTGCTGTCGTCTGATGTCTGACTCTGGACCAGACAAACCTGACAAGTTACATCTCGGTTGATCACCTGCTCTACATCATAGCCCTGAAAGTTAAAAAAAAGGTCAGGTAAAATTCAAACATATTTTAGAATAAACAATGAAGGATTTTTTTTTTTTACATGCAAGCTTTAATTGCAAAATTAACAATAATTTCTAACAGAAATTCTTTAAAGAAGTTGATTTTGTGAAAGGTCAGGTTGTTCCAGTAAATAGTTTTAATATAATGAAGGAATATTATTAATGTATATTCTTTAGCTAGATTAATGTTATAATCAATGGGCAAAATGTAATAATAATCTCAAATTTACCTCTTCATCTGCCTCACTGGGCAATATGGATTCTATAGTTCTCTGTGACAACTGTTTGTTAAAAATAGTGAAATAAAAAAAAATAATAATATAAAATACATTTATAGTTTTGAAGCAAATGTTTAATTAGCTGTGAAATCTCAATGTAATAAGCATTATATACATGACATAACTACTAAATGTAACATCTCAAACAACTTACATCAATTTTTAGTAAAACATTGGGAGGGAGCATTGTACGGCCAATGTAAACCTCCATTCTCATCTTCATTTTTGGAGAAGTCACTTGTCTCTGGCAAATGGTGCAGTAAATGAATCTGTTTATAGACAAAAGTCATCATTTAATCACATAAGGTGTAGCTCTTGCTGCAGCCTTACAAAACACAGTAAAAACATGTACTGCTACTTCACTAAGAAAAAAAAAAATTAAGCCCACTAAAAATTGTGGTCCCATCAAGAATGCTTCTGTATCACTCAAGATTACTGTAGAGACTGTTCCATTTCTTAACTGTCTGCCAGATCAACGTTGCTGGACATTCCCCAATCAGTTCAAACTTTGCCACAGCATGGAAGTTTACACCCTCATCATGCAGTGTAGCCATGTCACAGTTTCACCATACTCGTTGTTGTTGATGATGGCCATGTGGAATGTTTGCTGGACGTACTTGACATTCCCCAATCAGTTCAAGCTTTGCCACAGCATGGAAGTTTACACCCTCATCATGCAGTGTAGCCATGTCACAGTTTCACCATACTCGTTGTTGTTGATGATGGCCATGTGGAATGTTTGCTGGACGTACTTGACATTCCCCAATCAGTTCAAACTTTGCCACAGCATGGAAGTTTACACCCTCATCATGCAGTGTAGCCATGTCACAGTTTCACCATACCACATTATAAATCCGAGAGCAAACATGTTTTCATGTCTAACCATGTCACAATTAGACTATGTATTTTTTTAAAGGGCTTAACCGACCGCAATTTTTTTACTCTGTGTATTATGAGAAAGTACCCGGTGGGTCCAAGTATTACAAAAAAAAGAGTTAACTTCTGATTTTTTACGATATATGCCGGCCTTCAACCAGCCTAAGCACAGTCCTATATCCTACCTGTCGGCATTTAAACAATAGGTCTACAGACAGTCCTACACCCTTTAAATGTTTCGCTGCAGCGCAACTCACAGTACGTTCATCCGCTGCTCTAAAAAGCACGGACCAACGCACTCTGCTCATGTTGCTATTTTTTTTTTGTTGCTATTTCTGGGTTACACTTTTTAAGAGCTATTTTTTAATAAGACTTTTACATAGAAGAGTGGTACTTCACTGTTTATAAGCGAAACCAAGGTTTATTTGTAATCATTTGAAGCATTATTTTATTGATATTCTTCGCTATTTTTTTTCTATATATTAATACTGTTGCTATGGCTACCCTCGGCTCTAGTAGGTGAGTATGTATATAAGATGATTAACAGCTCAAAAAGGTTAGGAATTGTTTTATACTATTTCTTTGATAGTGAAGATGATTTATATTTATATCCATCGCATGATTCCGATAGTAGTAGTTTTAGAGGATATGAGTTTTAGAAGTGAAGATGATGTATGGGGAAGAATGGTTTTGCATATCATGTTTTCACATTTTATGGTTCTTTTCTGTTACTTATCTTAATTAAACTGAAGAAATAAGATTACAAACAGATAGTCCATTCAATTATCTTTCATTTGATACCAAGTTAAATCTTATAAACCAAACAATAATATTTTAAATATTTTTTAATAAACCCAACCTCTCACTCTTTTTTGCTCTTTAAAGAAAATGTACATTTATGCGATAAAAAAATTCCACAGCCAAAGAGCTAAACAATAGACCGTCCTACACCCTACCTACTGGCCTTTAATGATTAATATAATAGTCGCCTCCACATTATAAAAAATTAAATGTAACTATTGACCTGAGTTCAACTATCATGCATGAGGCTCACTGCGTGACATAATTTTTTATTTTTTCACTCAGTACTATTGATATGAAACATATGGAGTTGGGAGAAAGGTGGTATTGAAGAGGAAGCAGGACATGCCAGAAGCAAAATGTATATAAGAGATGAGGATGTGTATATTTATTTACCCTGCTTCCTCTGATGTTGCCAGTTTGTCACTTCCACATTCCTCACATTCTTCCCATGAGTAGGCAGTGCTGTCATCAACACTCGATATCACACCTGTGGAAATCAAATCATAATTCCTGAAATTATTTATAAAATTCTCCGTTGAATAGAATGAGTAATTTCATCGGCATTAGTACAGCATAATTATTCTTTAAAAAATTTTTTAATTTCTACATATACCTTGAGCACTAACCAGATCCCCAGGCTGAGAACTTGGATTGACCAGTGGTAATCTGATCAAACATGATTTCACCCTGTCCAGTAAAGCCCTGCTGATTCTTGTTGCGACATCCCAGTCTTGCCATGACTGTTGGCTCAGCACTAGAGTAAAACTGTCACAGTACAGACAATCTGGTTATGGAACACAAGCAATGAAGCACATAATATTCAGTGTATTTTTGGACAAGTCCATTAAACATTTAAAATATAATTATTAGCTAATGTCGTACAACACATTCATTTGTACACCGGCTTATTATTATTTTTAGTTTGCATGTAGTTAAAAGATTAAGTTTCAGCAGAGCATACAGCTTTTACTCCCCTCTAATTTATGAGCATTTGAAATTATTTTCTTTACATATTTAATTGAATCAATAAATTTTTTTTTTGACATTGTAAGTTATCTCAAGTAACAAATCAGATCAGATGATGCTGGTGCAAGGAGTGTGTGTCTACTCAAAGTGTACCTTTTTTAACCAAGACATCCTTGAACAGAGCAACAGACACTTGACTTTCCAGAACACAGTCAGCCCCAACTTCCAATCGATGCAATGCAGTGTACCCAGCTTGATCGCAAGAGCCATCAAAAACATAAGCAGTTTGAGAACCACTTTGCTGTAAACAAAAAGAGATTTTTTTTAAAAACAAATCTTGAGTTATGTTAAGAACTATTTGTTAATGGAAATTAGGATAAGTGTTAACAATGGTGACATTACCCTCAAGTCTAATACAATCTGCTCCACAACTGGATTGGGGTGTTATATAATTTATCATTGCTTCTCAGGGTAGGGCTAAAAGCTTAGACCCCTGATAAACTATATGAAATAATTGAAATAGCATCACTGAAAAAAAAATTGTCATGCAATATTATTAAATTTAATTCTGTAAAAACTAAAAATTTGTATTTCTACATAAGTAACTGATTAGCCATATGGACATAATGCAGAGGGGAAAAAAAATTCTATAAATAACTGATGTATTTTAAAATTGATTTAAATTAAACAGAATCCACTAATACAGCTTTATTTTATCTTTCAATTTCATTTTAATGGACCAATTAAATAAAATTGTCATTTTATACAATATGATCTACACAATTAATTTGTATCACTTCTATTTATAATTGGGTCCATTAAGTGACAATTTTATTCTTTTTGTTGTATAAGAAAAGTTTTTTTTAAAAATGAATTTTGATTTGATAAACAATAAGTAGGCCTACTAATTGATATAATTTGATAAAAATTATACAGTAGACCTTGCTAGTTTTTATAGACAATAATGCAAACCTCATTCAGTCTTGAGTTGACAACAAATCTGGACAGAAATGTAATTCGGCTTCCAGAGTTTATCTAAGAAAGCAAAATAAAAGACTGTAAGCATTGCTTGACCACAAGAGTAATTTTTATATTTCGTATTTATTTTTTTTAAAAGAGCCATCAATTAATTTGTTTCAATTTGTAGGCCTTAAGACATTAGAGCTTTGAAGACGAGACTCAAATAGTAATTCACCCTGAACTTTTATTTAGCACTGCTCTTATGAAATACCTGAGGCAGCTGCTCCAAGGATATCACATCTATTGCTGGCATTTCTACCTTTTCAGCAACTTTCTCTATGACAAATTCACAATTCAAGCCTGTCGCAGATTCTAACACATAGGCAAAGTTGGGTGTTTTCAGGGGTCGCTATGAAAGTTAATGATAAACTATGAAGGAAGGGTACAAAGGACGCACAAATTGTTTACAACCGATTATTTAAACTTATCAGTTTCAGTTCTTAAATGTTGCTTTTAAATCTTCCTTTTTTTAATTTAATTATATTTTATCAGACTTTTAAATGTTTTTTTTTAAAATATTTTTTATAATTAGAAATTCGTAATTGCTTGAAAGTGTAATGGTAAAGCCATCTCTTCGAAATTAAAAAAATACTTTAAAAAAAAAAATTTGAAGCTTGATAACTTAACAGCTTGTTTAAAAAGGTGAAAAGTTATGTTACCAGCAGACAATCTGAAGCATCACTGCCACTCTGAGGAAACCGTTGAGTCCATGCAACATCTACAGCACTGAACAAAGATGGCTGTCTGGATTAAAGATAAATGGAAATTGTGTAAGATTTTGTTTGTAAGCCAAACTGCCTTTAGTACACGGCACACATTTGTATGAGTTCTCTAAGTCAAAGCACTTGATCATTCAAGTGGACAAGCAAGTCAAAGCACTAGATCATTCAAGTGGACAAGCAAGTCAAAGCACTAGATCATTCAAGTGGACAAGCAAGTCAAAGCACTTGATCATTCAAGTGGACAAGCAAGTCAAAGCACTTGATCATTCAAGTGGACAAGCAAGTCAAAGCACTTGATCATTCAAGTGGAAAAGCAAGTCAAAGCACTTGATCATTCAAGTGGACAAGCAAGCGAACTCCATTTTTTTGGCACCTCAAGATGGAATTTCAATACAATAGATATTCACACAGATTTAGAGACAAAAGCGAGATGATGTTATCTTTGTGATTAGCTAATGAAAGGCAAGTCATTTAAAACATATACTCACTTGTCTCTGTTGGTCCGTGAGCTCAAGGCCAGGCCAGAACAACAACAGCTCTTGCCTTCCAACTGCGTTACAGTCACTGTATTGACATGATCATCTGGCAATGTTGTGAATATAATAGTACCTGAGGAATCTTCCAGGAGAAGCTGGTGCCTTAAAAAAAAAATACATTTTAAAAGAATGTTAACAAATAATTCCTCTGGAAAAACTGTTTGGCATTTTGGACTGTATAAAAAAAAAAACATACTATCACAGCTTGAGAAAAAAAAATATCTTGCATAAATTCCATGCACAATAGCAAAAAACTTATTATCTAATATTGAAACTTATCTAATATTGAACATGTCAACATTTAACTGAGCTCAATTGACATGATACCTTCAGTTATATGGTAGAGCCATTTAATCATTTTTTTTTAAAAATTATCTCTGAAAACTTAACTGCTACAGTCATTTACTTTTGTATAGACACCTAATTTTCAATCCCATGCCAAGTTGGCTGCTACCTTCCAACTCTGGCTTACACCCCACCCCCCTCCCCCAGAATAGCTGCCTCACCGGGCCGAGTACATTTCACCTTGTTATTATAGTCAGAGCTGGAGCTAACCCCAGACCTATTCAACCCACTACCTCTTGTTGGAGAGACATTTAACATTACCACTGCAACACAGGGCCGACAGTAGAAAAGTAAAAAAAAAAAAAAATTTACCACAATAAATTATACTATCTTTTTAAAATGTTTCTTCCATGCTTTTGAAAGGAAGTTTAATGAGCAAGAGAGAACATTCATCCACAATACTTTCTTACCAAACATGGCATCACCTGATTTTTCTTGATTTTAAAACTCGATGTCTGAAAACTCTTAAAACAGTGGCAACAAAGGTTGGTAAACAAGCCCCATCAATGCGGTTGATTTCCATGCTTTCAAGCAGAGTTAACCTCTCTTGGATTATTACAAAAGATGGCCAGGTCAATCCTCCAATTGACAGCAACTTCACCGACGGATGTGGCAAAGCTGTTTCTGGTGTCTGAGAGGATGATGTTAAAATTATTAATACACCAATTGAAAGAGTTGTAAGAAATTAAAGACATGCATGCCAGTTTGTCAAAATAAGTCAATTAATTGAAATACGACTATGTTCATTGTTTCAAATCCAATAAAATTGTTACATGGCAATTATAATATACAAATGTTGACTGATTTTTCTTAACATCATTAAAGGGTATTCATTTCATTTACATTCAAAATTGTGTAGGATTGAATTATTTCTGTTCATTTCTACACTGACCTCCACTTGAATCGGCAAAAAAGAAAATTACTCTGCCACAGCCATAAAAAAAAAATCATTGAATTAACAGAGCATAACATGACATTCAAAAAATGTGTTTTACATCAGAAAGTCATTTTTTATGCTCTGTTAATTCAGTGATTTGAAAAATAATAATTTTAAAAAATGAATTATAAAAAAAAAATTTAAATCATAAATATCATTAATAAAAAATATTACCAATGACAAAAAAAAATCAAATCAAACCTGATTAAAAATATTTGGTGAAACTGGAAACTTTACTGCAGGACAGACTTTGTCCAACTGAGACTGGTCTTCAAGAGTAAGAAATGACAAACACAAAATATGAGGATTTTATGATTATCTTAAACACACAAGGACTCATCCCCTGTGTTTTAGTCATTTTTTTCTTTTCTTCAAACGACTGTACAATAATATAACAGGGAAATTTTATAAATTCTGGTGAGAAGTTCCCTTTTTGCGTACTGTATTTATTCCTTTGATATTTTACTTCAATGTCAAAGATATTTTATTATTTTATTTTTACTTGGAAGGATCAAATAATTCAGTTTTTAATATTGATTTATTTTTTGAGTTTCCAAAAACAATTGATGAATCTATCAGTTGCAATGTGTACATAAATTAATTACCATGTGAACAAGGACACTTCCATTTGGCCAACACAGTTACAGAGCTTTTTGCTTCACCAGGCAATTTAACAGTGTGGACAATCTTTGTTGAAGACTTTACGATTCTTACAAAATTTGTACATAGAAATGTTTTTTCTGCACCACTCTCATCTAGCTGTTGCCTGGAATTATTTTTGTAATTTACAGAAATTAACACTCTGTTATTCAATAAGCACAATCTAGAACAGGGGTTTCAAAACTTTTTGTTAAGTAGCATATCATAATAATTAATGTATAACATCAGCAAAATAAGTAATTATGGATGAGTTTATAGTTTCAAGAAATTTTGCACTAAATCCAATGTCCATCACAAATCTCATGGCACACTTCAAATTTAACTGTTCTAGCTTTTTGAGAATCACTGCCATGGTTTGAGAATCATTCCCCTGGTATTTACAGTAATCAAGTTTACCATATTTTAAATATGACATGACATGGCTCACCATGGAGGGAATATCTCAACAAAAACCCCTGCCTTCAGCAATAGTTTGTCCACAGTGTCAATGGAAAATATTGTCCTGCAAACTGAGCCGGCGTCCATGCCAGCTATGATGTGGCACCTGGATATGTAAACTGAGAACTGCTTCTTCATTGAGAGCAGCTGCATGGTTGAAGAGTTTCCTTTGGTATCTGGTATTTGGGAAAACATAATTTTACTTTAAAAACAAGATGCCATGTAAAAACAAACAGTCATTGAAAGGAGAATCAGATTTTTTTTTATTCCTTTCATGTTCATTCTTAACATTCATTTAGAACATAATCACAGTAGAATATAATACAATTCAACATTATCGATGTATTATAAATATATTTTCAAAACTTTGAACGAACAGGTGAAACATGAGATAGATTCCAAAAAAACAGAAATGTGTATCTCCATTTTACTTTAGAAAGCTGACTGCTTACCATCAAAAGTGCCTTCTTTAACTGAGTGGTGCCAGAATCTAATAGAAGACTTCTCTCTACTTATCAGGCGACTCAATCGATCAGTCATACTGCCTCTAATTTTTTTAAAAAATGTCAATGCAATTTTCAAATTAGGCTCAGCTGATATTCAGAATTTATACAAGAGCTAACATTCATGCAAGTAACCCTTGCCCAAGCTTAAAGTTTTAATAATTATAAAATAGCAACTTGTTATTGGATTCAAATAGTGATCCTTTAACTATAAACAGTTTTAATATTAGGAATTCTTGTAGCAGAGCATAATTAAGATTGCTACTCATTTCAGGGCAATTAATATATCTTAAAATTATGACTAAAGTGGGATTAAATAAGAATTCCATTGTCTGCTGAATAGAAAGTGCGCAGTTTAAGACACGTAATAAACACAACTGCTCTAGGACTTCCTTGAATTTGCCTTACAATTTTATGTTGTCCTCTAAAATATAAAAATAAACCTCAAGTATTTTTTTGTTCATCTCACTTGGTAAATTTTCTTCTTTTCTTAGCTGAATCCCCCTCTTGCTGATTATCCGACATTTCATTTTTGACTGGGGTCTTCTGCTTCTGAAGAGCAAGAACCCAGTCACTGGCTTTAATCTTTACCCCTTGAGTTGACTCTGATGAGCTGGATGTGCCACTGATAATCTCATTCTAAAAACAAAAAAGTGGATAAAAAAAATATATATATATATATATTCAATTATTGGTATAAATTAAGAGGGGGGATTTTTTTTGGTCACCATAGCTTCACTGTTGTAAACGCATCTTTTTTGGCTTTCTATTCAAAATTTATATATATTTCCATTATTGGCAAATCAAAGTTCCACTTAATTTTGTTAGATTAAACCCACGTCTAGAATAGTTGTGTACCAAATTTAAGCCCTGTAGCACCTTATGAAACCTTAATTTAAAACCCAATTTTCACCAAACCAAATATTTATACATACATACATACATATATATATATATATATATATATATATATATATATATATATATATTGTTACATAGAAGGGCCCTTTTGTTATATACTCCACTGACCTAGCCTTGTCAGCATACCACCTTCCAGGAAGGGTAAGAAGTTTTTAGAATAATAAGGTGCCAGACCAGTGTCTGCAGCGAACGTTTGGCCTACATTTAAGCCATGCAAAATGAATCTGTGTAAGTACTGATTGCATTCCCTTACAGTTGGAGAGATACAAGATGAGCATATCGATGCGTGACTAGCTTTCCGTGGCATTTGCTAAGCATGAGATAGGGCCATCCGATAGTTAGCAGCAATAGTAATTCCAGGAACTTAGACTTGTGATGGTACTCTTTATATTACTGTGAGATTTAGATATTGTTAGTGTTAGACCTTTATTCATTTCTTAACATGTAGATTTTATGTATCTTTGTTTATATAATTTTCAATGTAATAAGGTACAATTATATAGAGCACTGATTGTCTTCATTTTAGCCAGCCGTATGTCTAAAATCTACATGTCTTAGCCCCTTATCAAATTCCCCTTGATCATGAGCTTGTTCAAATGCATTGAACAACATAGGCTGCGTAACAATATTCATAAATCAGCCAAATGAAGTTGATAATAACAAGAAAGGAAAGAGAGGTGGCCATCAGGAAACAATAATTGTAATAATTTAATCTCTTTAATCTCTTATGCAGTTTTGAATTTTTGAGATAAAAGAAAAATGAATAAAGTGTATATATATTTATTTAAGGATGGGAACTATATTTGAATGAGCTGATCAAAAATATTATTCTAAAACATCATCATAACTCATGGCAGATCTTATTATAAAATGTAAGAGAAAGTTTAGTCTAGACTACATGTCTGGAAGAATTATTTTAAATTTTCTTAACACTCACCTGCAATAACTCTGGCTGTTGGAGTCCACTTTCTGTGTTTTCAACATCACTCAAATCATTTTCTTCAACTATATCATCTCTTCTGTCATCGCCTAAGGACTCAACATCTGATATCTGATCTAAAGATTCTTCATCTTCAGCAATTTTTAATTTACGGACTACTTTTGGTTTCTTGGTTGCTTTGACTTTATTGTGCAGATTTGGAGAATGACACTCAACAACATTGTTGACAACTTGAAATGAAGATTCTGACCATCTAACATCAGGGTCTTGGTTTTGTTTCACAGTTCTTGAAGTTGTCTTCAAATTCCTACAAGGATCAATTTGTTTATCTGCTAATGGCTGGGCTGCTAACTCAACATTATAACTTTTATTTTGCCAAGCGGCCATCTCTTTAACTATAGATTTCTGGGACTGTAATCCTGGCTCTGTGATATCTGTTTGTTCTTTGATAGTTCGGTGCAAGGGCCCTTTTTTTTGCGTTAGGCGCCTCTTTTTGGGTTGAACACTAGAGTGCTTGCCATTTTTAACTGTAGATAGGTCAACTTCAGGTTCAAGCTCTTCAGACGAGCTTGATGACCAATGAATATCTTCAGGTTGAGATATCTGATCTGTTCAAATAGGCATAAATTTAACCACCGAACAAAACTTATTTCGTTATATTAGTACAGTAAGTGTGTAAAGAAAAAATGAAAACTGCGTCTTCTGTAGTCCTCACAGCTTGCTTAATTTTTCAAAAAATCATATCCAGATATATGGCAATGTTACAAAATTATAATATATATAACTAACCTGTTGCTAAGACATCTTTAAATTCTGATAAAAACTCTTCCTGTTTATGTCCTCTCTCTGGAAAATTTGACTGCTTTACAGCTGCAGAAGTGAAATTTTGTTTTTGTGCCTTCACTGAAACTTTCCTTCTCTTCAGATGTCTAGTTTTATCAGGTGTTCCATCAGTTCTAATAAGACTTTCCATTTCTTTATCTTGACTACAGTTCCCATTTTCTTTCACGCCTGTTATTAAGTTTCTGAACTTTTGAACACCTGCAAATCCTTCACCACAAAACTCCCATCCATACTGAGGCATTTCAATAAATTTGCTTTTAGAATAGTGGAAACTTGTGCAGTCTCTAAAATAAAATATAGGAGGAAACTAAAATAAATTCCAAACCTAAAAATAATTATGAAAATTATGAAAACTATGCAACTAACGTTAATACTAGTAATGGGCCCACCACTACCAGTGCATTAATTGTGTAAATTATTTATTTAATATAGCCAAGATTGTGTCAATAGAAACCATTCTCATAAATACTATAGGCCTATAAAATAAATAGTGCAGAACACAACTTAATGTCAAAATACTACTGAAAATTTTCAAAAATTAATGTATTGATTACTTGAATTATGAAATTATAAGAATTGAAAGCGGGACCATCCATAAATGACATGCATCTAAGGTAGGAGGGGGGCAAAAATTTTGATTGATAATGTATTACTGATAATGAGTGTGTTAAATTCTGAGACAAATTTATGATGATGGGGGGGGGGGGGTGTGTCTAAAATAGTGTGATGTTATATATGAATATGATTTCACTCTATTTTGGTCGATGTCTATTACCCTCCCCAATCTTACAAATCATTAGAGAATTAGATACCTTCATGATCATCAAAAACATCCCTCCATATGTGTGGTGTTATTTGTGGATGGCCTATAATGACAACATCAGAGTCACTGTGACTATGTTATCATTCATGTCTTTCCTAATATTCATCGACTATGACAATACTATGAAAAAATGATGACATCACCATAAAGTCATAGTCATAAAGTTTTAAAACTAATTATTAATTAGTGGCAAGAAAGCGTAACTTTTTAAATTTAATTTAAGTACTTTTGTTGATTTAAACTTACAGAATATAACTTAAAATTATATAAATATAAGTAGTATAAGTAAAAGTAATAGTCATAGTTACTTAATTCTAGTTGGGTAATATACCACTTCATGAGCATTAAATTATTATTATAGCGCTTCAAACTTAAACAACAAGATTTTTTTCATAACCAACACTCAAGTGGTAGATTACCCTAGGGCCCAGTTAGACTGAACTAAGTGGGGCAAAAAGTAAGGAGGCCCTGCCATATGTCTGATCATATGTCAATGATAATATTATCATTGACATTGAATTGATATTTTAAAAAAATGATATTGGTATGTCTTGAATTGTAAAGTTTAAGTGAGTTAAGTTAGTAGGCTAAAACTACGACCAATTTAAAATCAATATTTAATTAGGATAACGTTTAAATTAAACTAAAGAAAGGCGTGAAAGGACTAAAGTAAGACTAGACTTTAAGTCAAGGATCTAGTATAAAGAAAGCAAAAAAGACAAAATCACAATCAATCACAATTCAATAATTGTGATTGATTGTGACTTTGTCTTTTTTAAACAATTATTGTTTAAACTGATCAACCCGCCCTATTACTTATTAAGTCACTTATATTATAACTACTTATAAGTAGTGTAGCCATAGTGAGTGTAGTAGGCCTATAGTAATAGTAACTAAGTAGTAGGAAGTAGTAAGTAAGTCTCAGTTCTAATAATTAATAATAATTAAATATACAAATTAAATTTCAATTTACTCAGCCACTTTGAGTTTCTCTGTAGGATTCCTGTAAATTTACCTTAACTTGTCCCCACTTTAAACATGACTTATTATATGGAAACTCGGATGTTACATCAATTTTACTACGCGGAAAAAAAATAAAAGCATTAGATTGTAATGATTACAAATTTGGTGGTTATTAATCAATTGTTACTCTTTCTACTGAAAAGCGCCAAACAGGGAGTATTGTTTCTTTGCTCGTAAGAGGTTCACACTAATACACACCAAAGCAATTTTTCAGAACAAATGATCCAAGAGACTAGTTGGTTACATAAACTCTTATCAGCTGTTTATTATGCGAATGTAAAACATCAAGAAAAACTCAATTTTACGTAACGTAGAAACTATGTCAAGCGTTGTTTATGACTAGTCATGTGCTTTATGTGTATTTAAGACAAGGCACTTACATAAAAGAATAAATAATAAAGCACTTTGGGTCAATGCAAAACATTTGTACGGTAGTTTGTATCTTTGCGGTTGCGTCACGGCCACGGTAAATATTAAATTAGTTTAAGTTTAAACTTCTACTTACTTACTACTTCTACTGACTAATTTTAACTAAACACTAATTACTTCTAAAAGGGAAAGTAAAGCCACTAAAGGAGTAAAGTTAAAGTGAGTTAAGTGATAAAGTCTAACTTAATCTTCTTAACTTAAGTTTTAAGTAAAGTTACAAATTACAAAGTTTAGTAAGTAAGTAAGAAAAGTACGGACACTAGTGACTAAACTTGTAAATAAGGAATTTAGGAAATAATCAAACACTGTTATTATTATATTATTTAATCTTTGAGTTGGAGCAGCTTAGGGTCTACTGGCCTACATATTTTATTAATCGAAATGATTATTCACAGAGCTGTGCAGATAACGCTCGCCGTTATTTGCAGATTTCGGTCTGCCAATAACGCTTGGCATTATTCGCAGAATGTGATATATCAAATTATGAATATAAAATACAAAGTTCACTTGCAGATGTCTCCTCGGTAGTATAGTGATAAGTATCCCCGCCTATCACCCAGAAGACCGGGGTTCGATTCCCGCCGGGGAAGCTACCTTTTACAAATAAATATTTTAAAAAAATAATATTTAAAGGTTATTTCGTATTGTTAAATTATAATTATGATCTTCATATAGCTTTATAAATAATTCTGTTCACATAGTTTTACTATTATTATTTTTATTTTCATATAGTTTTATTATACTTTTTATTTATACAATTTTATTATACTTTTCACTCTGTCCAACAATGTAAGTATTCAAAATTCTAGTTGCAATCTATTTTGTTTGAATGTTCCTTCAAGTTTCGTAAAAAAACTGTAAACAGCATGTACATGCAGATGAGCTGCATAAACCATGTTTAAACCAGATACAGCTGTTCTAACTGTACATTGTGATATACTTTAAGCTCTTTTGACTGTTTAATTTTCTTTGTATAATACCATTCATAGACTTAAACATCCATTTGTTTTTTCTCTAATAAAACAAATAAATATTAATAACTTACTTATTCAAATATTTTATATCTCAGAGTTGTGTATTAATGTTTAGCTGAAAAAAATGTCACGTTTTATTTGTTTAATTTTAGTTTCTAATGAGTATCATAATAAGTAGGACACAATATAGTCCAGAAATAGTTGAAATAACACTTAGTGATGACAATGAAATGAACCAATAGGTACTGTACTTAAAACATATCAATATCATTGACATCAACAATTTTAGCTCTTGTAAAAACAATGTTGATAATTGAAACAAAAAGCCATACTGACACTGTTGTAACTATGGGTCTAAATATAAAAAAGCATTAACAAATTAATTGGAACCCTGCTGGTCGTAGGATGCATTGCGAGTCTTTGGGGAAGTAAAGCTCCCTTGGGGCAATTGAAGCAGCGTTTACAAGTTTGAGTGTATGGCCAGCGCAATAACCGGTCACCTTTACTTTTCCAAGCTAAGGCCAGAGCTGGGTAGACTTAGGGACACCCTCAAGGATGAGGAAAAAATACTAGCCTTAAACAGGATTAGATTCTGTTATTATCGATGTAGGGCCTATATGCCCCTCCCGTCTCTCACATGGCCGTGTGATGCAGCCACCTCTCTGCATCATAACACTGTTGCACGGCATGTCAACTATTTCTGACAGAACATTTCTGGACTAGGTGATATATCATAGAGCTTTACTTTAAAAAACTAAATGATACCCTATAAAGCTTTGACATCATTTTAAGACCTCTCTACAGTGGGTGAAAGTGAGTCTACATGAAGAATACCGATACCATTTTTACTACTGGTATAACTTTTGATATGAAATACCAGAAAATTAGTTATGTCTAGGAGTAGGAGGTTTGACTGGATATATTAGTAACACTATATAGGTCGAATAGACCCTACGTTGTCCCCTAACAGAGCAGATGTAGGCACAATTCATTGTCCTATATCCAATATATAGGCTATAGTTAATTTGTGCATAGCTTCGGTTTTGAAATGTGTTTGTGCCATACTCATTAAAGATTGGTAGATCCTACACTACTTAAAACTACACCCCCACCCCCCTCCCCCGGCTTGGAATGTGATCCTAATTTCTAGAAATTTGCGTAATTATGGGAAAATTTCTGTCTAACAATATTGCTCTGCATTATTCGAAGATTTCCGTCTGCCGATAACGCTCGGCATTATTCGAAGATTTCGGTCTGCCGATAACGCTCAACATTATTCGCAGAGCTGTGTGGATAACGCTTCCCTTTATTAATAGCCTAAATTAACTAATTAACATAATAAATAGTTGATTAGCCTGTCTTTAACGCCCTATTTAATTTATTGAAGGGGCTATTTGGTTTATTAAAAAAAATATTTAAAATAAAATGTTCGCACCCAAGGCCCTTTAGACTAAATGCTATTCGGATGTCATTTGTGGTAGTTTATTTTAGTTAAATTGAAGAAGCATGTTTACAAACATATATGATATAGTCCATTCAGTTATCTTTCATTTGATACCTAATTTTGTTTTACAAATCCAACAAAACATTTAAAATATTCTTTAATAAACCCAAGCTCTCATTCTTTTCTGAGTCTGAATCCCAGGTCTGAATAGCCGCAGCCTTAATTTATTGGAAAGTAGAAAGTATAATTTTAAAATATTAAAATAGGCCTACTACTGTTTATACTGTAAAATGTAGGCTTTTACAAAATTAAGAATTTATCAGGCATGTGTGCTTAGTACATTCCTATGTGGCAGTGAAGTGTAGATGACATATGCCAGGCATGAGTGGAAACTCAACAGCTTCCATCAAAGATGTCTGCATCGCATTTAATGCATTCGATGGCAGGACAAGGTGCATAACATAGAGGTTTTGGAACATGCAAAAATGTGTAGCATATTCTCCACTCTTTGCAAGTGATGCCTTCACTGGTTAGGCCATGTAAGGAAATAGGAGGAAGGCTGTATTCCAAAGGATCTGCTATATAGAGAGTTGGAAGAAGGGGCAAGACTTATTGGATGGCTGTGGCTGCAATTTAAGGACATTTACAAAAGAAGCATGAGGGAAGCCAACATAGAAATCGACAAATGGGAGCTCATCGCTGAGCACTATTCCAGCTGGTGAACAGTGTCAACTCCTATGTTCTACTGGATTAATTGATTTGTCAAGTTCTTTCACACGTTGAAATACGTCGTTCTAATATTGAATAACTCAAGTCCTTTATTACGATAAATGTAACTTTAATATCTTATTATTAACACAGGCTGTAAACTCCATACATACATGAATATAGCGCAGCTCGCTATCAGACATATAACTAAAACACACCCTACTTCTACAAAGTTCCATTCACGACTACTGCACGACTAAAACTTACGTCACAATACTGTCTAGATAATACGTCACAATCAGCATAAAAATACGTTTCCGAGTCAAGCGCGGGAAGAGCGTTTATCAACTAAGAGAAATAATAAATAATAATATGCAGTCGCATCAATTATTATTGAACTCCCATACTCAACAAACAGCAGTGTATGAAGGAGTAAAAAAAGGCAGAAGATGCACAAAACGAAGCCCTTGCAACAAAAAGAGCATTATGGAACGAAAAATTTATCCAGAAGTCAAGGTTCAAGAATTCAAAATTGCGACATTTTTAAAAATAATATTTTTACTGTTTCGGATATAAAAATGAATGTTACTCATAAATGGACAAATTATAGAAAATGATGTTCTTAAATTATGGATTTATAATTTATACTAATTATTTATATTTTTATTTAGATACCTCTGATTTTTTGCACCCTGCCTTGATTAGTCATGTGGATTTTAGATGAGAACAACTTGGCAATATGTGCCATTGTAACAGTAGCCATGCAGTTTATTTTCTTTTTAATTGCCTGCACTTGCAAGTTTGACAAAGTAACTGACTTTGCTGGTGGAACAAACTTTGTTGTTCTAGCTGTTATGACTTTCCTAATAGCTTGGGTATGTAAACCCTTAGAATGTCTGTCATGCTTAGTTAAGCATACCATAAATTTTGATTGTCTTCTGGGCATTTCAATAGATTAAGGTTTGGGGAGTTTAAGATGGTAAACATTGAGATAAATTATCTATTCACTAAATTCTATTATTTCTTATTTAAAATGAAATATTCCTCATCATGAGATGTTTAAATTAAATAATCAATGCACTGCAACAATTATAGTTGGCTTTCAGAATTATTGTAAAATATATTTATAATACTGCTTGCTGAAATTTATTTCATTTTTCTTCTTGCAACTCTATTGCAGACCTTCAGCACAAGACAAATCATTGTGACAGTCTTCATAATTGTCTGGGGGTTGCGACTTTCAGGATATTTACTTTATAGGATAATCAAAATAGGAGAAGATAATCGATTTGATGACAAGAGAGAAAATTGCCTCAAGTTTGCAGGCTTTTGGACTTTTCAGGTAAAAAACAAAATACCAAGAAACAAGACTTTATTACTCATATATATTCAATAATTTTTTTTACCTGGTTATATATCTCTTAGTTTTTTTGTTTCACTTTTCACAGAATCATTAAAAAATTACCTCCAAGTTGGTATTTATTGAACAATGCTTTTACCATGCCATTTGTAACTTTGTAATATTTTTTAATAAACTAGGCAATATGGGTTTTCACCGTTAGCCTGCCAGTGATATTTGTCAATGCTCCAGCAAGTGCTGTCAAAAGTGATTACATCACACCCCAAGACATTATTGGCTTCATTTTGTTTGGAATTGGACTTCTTACAGAAACCGTTGCTGATTTACAAAAATTTAGTTTCAGAAATGACCCTGCAAATAAAGGGAAATGGTGCAATACAGGTAAAATAAATTTACTTTTGATTGGGAAACTTTCTTGCCAGTAATCTGTTTCAGGTTCTTTGATATCAATTCATCTTTAAGATAAGATAAGATTCTTTTATTGATCCAATTAAATTTAAATGTTTTTTGATTGCATTATACATTTTCAGCACATAAATAAAACAATTTGATCACAAGACATTTATAATAAATTATTTCAAACAGCCGTTCAGTGAATTCTCTTAGCCAAATCGGGGACTTATTGAATGACCCTTTTACAGGGGTCGCCTAAGACAGACCTGTTTACTCTTACGATTTTGGCGTACAGTGTACGATTTTGAGGTTTATACATTGTATATACTGTATTATTATTTCTTTTACTATTAAGATAATGTGTTGAATGATTTTTTGTGATATTGTACGATTTTAGGAGTTTGGGGGTAAACATATCTGCTAAGAAAATAATT
The DNA here is from genome assembly GCA_964033795.1 of Lymnaea stagnalis. Lineage (NCBI taxonomy): Eukaryota > Metazoa > Mollusca > Gastropoda > Lymnaeidae > Lymnaea > Lymnaea stagnalis. Next base: position 271,552 of record CAXITT010000653.1, on the reverse strand, counting down.
TTGTGGTTAGAGGTCGCCACAACGCGAGGAACTGAATTAAAGGGTCGCGGCATTAGGAAGGTTGAGAACCACTGATGTAAAATATTTCTTTAATTGTTCTGGTAAATAGTTACACAATTTTTTAATTACTTATGGCCCACTAGGCTTAATATATTTTTGTGTTGGATAAGCAGATAAGTTGTTACTTTTACAAATTGTTTTGAATGTTGTTTTATATTTTTAAACAACTATTATTTTAAAAAATATTTTACTTCATTTTAGGTTTGTGGCGTTTCTCTCGTCATCCAAATTATTTTGGAGAAATAACCGTATGGATAGGTATCTTTCTTATCAGCACCAGCATACTTGAATATGGACAGTGGACAGCTGTTCTTAGTCCTTTATTTACCATGACCATCCTACTTTTCTTGAGCGGTATCCCTTTGCTTGAACAAAAAGCAGATGAAAGATACCGAACGTAAGTTAAGCTATTTTTTCTTTTTCATAACAATTTCAATTATAGTACATTATTGGGAATGAGCCAATTACAGCTCCTTTGTGATATAATTATATTTCAACCATTTTGCCTCTTTACAATGGCAATCTTGACATAAAAAAGTGGTAAAATTGTGTATTACACATTGCAGCATTTTATGCTGCCGAACCATACCCAGCACTAGTGAAATTATGAGGGTTTGGCTTTTCCGATTTCTGACATAATTCACAAATTTTTTTTTTTAAATTCATTTTTATCTCGCTCCAACTTCTCATATGGACAGATACTGCCAGAAAGTTCTATATGTTGCAATGATTTTAATCACTGTCTTTCTTTTCTAGTTTGATGTTATTAAGAGTCTCATTTTTAAAAATTCTTCAGACAATTTTGTTTTGCTACATTTTTAACTCGTAAGGCTGATTTCAGAGTTTAGGCTGAACTCATAACATTTTTTCCCCATCATTTCAACCGTCTAATTCTATAAAAAAAAATGTACAAAACAGTTTGAAAATGTTGACCTCTTTATTATTAGCTAGATCAGGAGTAGGCAACCTGCGTCACACTGGCATCTGAAACATATTATCCGGCAAAGCAAGACCTTCCAAGAACTGGTTTAATGTTTCTGTACCAATTGTGAATGATTACATTTAAAAGCCTTACAAAATTATTAATCAGTGTAAAAATGATTAAACTAATAATAAAATTATTCTATTGCTTATTAGTGAAATGAGCTCAGAGTCAATTTTTGAAGACACTCTTTGACATACATGATGTACATAAAAAAATTATGCAGCTCGCCATAGACAAAATAATTGCCATGCAGCCATCCGCGCTAAAAGATTCCCCACTGATCTGGAGTTTTAATTGGAAAATTCTCAATTCCTATTTTTGTTATATTTCAGAAATCAGCTTTATCTAGTTTACAAAAGCAGAACAAGTCCTCTCATTCTCCTACCCCCACCTTGTTACGGAGCTCTGCCTTACTGCATGAAGTTTGTTTTTTGTTGTGAGTTTCCTCTGTACAACAGACTTGATGAGGAAAATCAGAGCATCAAGAACAGCCCCCAAAAGCAGAATCAACAGCCTATTACAGAGCAGCCTGAGACTATGAGCGCATAGTGTGGCATACTTACATAGATTCATTATATTACATTTGTTTAACCTTCGGAAATAAAAGTGTTAGATGTTGTGATTTATTTTTCCATGATGTATACTTTTATGGATGGACAACAAAAAAAAATTTATGGGAAATGTTTGTTTTATAGTTTATTGCCATAAATTATTTGATATATGAATTATATGTGAGCTTTTTATCTTGCTATAGCATAATAAACTTACAAACTTTGTTGCATAGCAGATATTGACAATCTAATGTGTACATGTCATTTAGGAAACCTTTCAGCTTTATAAAATATGCAAAAAAGGAATTGTAATGGCAACAGCCAAGGTGTGAGTTTTTAATAGTTCAGAAACATCTATTTAAAGCAGCTATTCAAGTATAATTCTGTTGATGTTAAAAAAATTTCTTAAATGGTTTATTTTTTTAAACCATGTAAATGCTATGTTTATGAATGCATATATAATATTATTGTTAGTGGCGCTATTGTTACAACAGCACTGTGATTGTGATGGGGTTCTTCAAAGTGTGAAACCTTTCAATGTGACAATTGAAAATATCATTGTATGTGAGTAGTTTAGGATTTCATTTGGCAGACACATCAAATAGTTATAAACTTGTGTAATAAAAATAATAGACATTGGCAACAATTAATATTGCTATTCGTTTAAATATAAACTGTCCACAGTTAAGATATTCTTTACTCCCCCCCAACTCCCAGTAGTATACCCTTTTAAAATTGTTACCAATAAACTTGTTAATACCCGGTACTTAATAAATTGAACAAAAAATATTTAGCTTTTAAATATAAACATTTAAAATTTGTTGGAGGTTGTATTTGTTACAAATTTTAATCAAGTAAGTAAAAATATAATTTAAACAAATTAATTCATGTATTGTACCAATGTAACAGATTTTTTACTGTTTTTATTTAAAATGTTCTTATATGTTATGTCCCATTAAAGTTCTATCTATTTTTTTTTTGTTTTTATTATCATATTTATTACCAAATTTAAATACCAGTACAGTGTGTTTTTAAATTTACACATTTTTTTTTACTAGATATAAAAATTTAGAAGGAAAATAATGTCACTTTTTTATTATTTCATTTTAGTAGAGTTTCATTTGTTAAAAATTCATTTTGGTAGTGTTATGTTTCTTTTAAGGAAATGTGCTACTTCTACTTAAATGATCCTGTAAAAATACTCTACATCAAACTCTCTGCCTTCTTTTTTTATATCTGATTTATAATATATATGTGTATACCAAATAAAAATTGTATTCTTTGATAACAAAAATGTGTTACTTTATTCATCCTTTTTTTTTTTTTTTTTACTTGCTAAGTTATGTTAAATATTTTTAAACTTAAATACTTATGAACTTATCTGTAACGATCATATATGTGTGGGTGTAGATTTGTAGTTATCGCTTACACTATTCATACACATTTACATATGTCCATGATTATCCAAACAAGTACCAGAGAACTCCTTGAATTTGCATCACGACATTAATTAACTGATCAACGTACGCTACATAATAAAATAATATCTCTGTAGATCAGAGCAAAATATAATTCTTCATATAACCTCATCCACTTCACAATCAACAATAGGATGCTGTTCAATAACTAAATGACCGTAGCAAGTGCTAATAAAAATATCTCCAACCGTCACTGTCTCAGTTTTCTTCCATCCCATAATTCCTTAACTTCCTGTTTTTCTACTTAACAAAACAATATATTATTTTCCGAAACAAAATTAATATCTAAATATTTGATCTGTGACATAATCATTCAAAATAAGCCACACAAAACACTTCTTTACATAACAAAGTTACTGCATGAATTAAAATAAATTATAAATAAAAAGTTTAACGATGTAAATGCTTTATCTCTCTTCCCGTGTTCTTAAACCACACAAAAAGAAACAAAATATTTCTCATATAGCAGTCAATATGTCAGACTACAATTTTTTGATAAAAAAGAATCTCCACTGCATCTGAATTTCAAACCCAGATTAATGATTTAATTGTTTCATTCCAGTAAAGAAACAATGCAGTGACTTTAGCAATTTGGTAGTGAGCATGAGGGAACAAAAATATATCTTAAAATCTGCATAATAAACCATTCGAACATTTGAAAAGAAAAGAAAAAGGGTACTGTTTATAAAAGGATGAAGAAATCCTGAACTAACAACAGTCACCTTAAAGATCTGTAACAATATCAAAAACCAGTCCCTTTTCTTCCAATTTGCTGAAAATAATTTAAGCTAATAAATATATTGATTCAGGGTATATAATTTATTCATTCCATTTAATTAATTTAAATAATAAGAGGATATTCTAATTCTACAGGTCTCCAGCAAAGATCAGGAGGATGCTGATTGTGCTTTGGCTAATATTTTCTTTTTCCACTCCTCATAATCTGACTTGGATACTAAACCGCACTCAGAACCTTCTCCATTTGAGGCATCTGATCTTGTTTTTTTTGAATGTCCATCTAAATCTAAAGACAGAAAACAATTTTTTATGAGCTCAAATTTATATATATGAAATTAGGAGTACTAGTAAAAATAAAATCCAATGTGAATAAAATTTTAGTTCCAATATTCACCCCTCACATTCATAAATCTGTGCACACTATTAAAATTATATTATATACAATATTTATATATCATATGCATGGTATATCATAAAAATAAAACAATAAATTTGAACTAAGCACAGTAACTCTCAGTGATTTTAATAATTGAATATACTTCAGCTTTAAATATCTGCCCCGTTGGTTTCAACATTTATGCATTTCAACTCCGTCTTAGCAGTCATAACTTAAGTAACTTACTCTCAATTTGAGCTTCTATAGCCTCCATTAAACCTCTTTTCTTAGTTGGTGTCTGCTTCTTTGAATCTATGAAAAGAACAACAAAAGAGACATTTTAAAATGAAGGGCCAAGTATAAAAAGTACTTAAGTGTATTTTTGCATTTTCATATTAAATACATTAAAAATTGCTCGAAGTAACTCTGAACGAAACACTCATGTACATTTTCATGAATGATATTATATGATTATTACAGAATGATTCAGGGGACGTAATCTGATATAATAACAGGCTTACCTCATTTTTGAAAAATTGTAAATTAAGTACTTTTTCTACTCAGCCCTTCAAATACTGCTTAAGGTAAATATGATGGAGAAAAGGTGTCATTATTTTTAACAGAAATTTAGATAAAATAAAACTATTTGCTTTAAAAAAATGAAAACCCAACAACAAAAATCTGTATATGTACCTGGATCTGGTTCAACATACTTTTCCATCTCATTTATTAATTTGTCAAGAGTTGCCTTTTTTATGCCACTGCGCTCCCGCAGTTTTCCAACATTCATTTTAATCTTTTGGGCTCTGTCAAAAATATTCAGAAATATCAAATGGTAAGAGAGTTTTATTTTTCATGGATAGTTTTTTGTTTTTAATTTTTTAAGTTTCTTTAAATACAAATTTGAACTTGAGCTTAGCCAAAAAAGTGATTCTTACTATTTGGCTCAATGTGAATTGATGTTCGTAACTATTCGGCTGAAACACATTGTTTTCATGAAGTTGATAACATTTTGATTATTTTTATGGTAATCAAGTACAAACGCTAAGAAATTAGAAATGCTACTGATTTATAACTGTTTTAATACTTCAAGCAAGTAAAGCTATTGTATAGTAATAAAATTCAGAGGTCAACCTAATCTCTGGTTCTTAACCAGGCCCGCACATGTGGCCCGCCAGCACCCACTTTGCGGCCCGCAAAGTATCGAAATATTATTTATTCTTATTATTTTCTTAATAGCTTCCCTCTGTCCTATTTTCTCTTGGCCCGCACAAGTGTCCTATTTTATTTTGGCCCACACAAGTTTTTCATAAAGTATTATGGCCCGCCTTACATTTTGAGTTGAACAGGCCTGGTCTTAGCTATAACATGTAGATTGCCTTATGCAAATTCTCTTTTACAATGTCCTATTAAGCTGATTTAAATAGGTAATAAAATGAGTAGTAAAAATATCTTGTAAATTAAATTAGACTGAATCTATATCTCTTGTCAAGTCTGATAAAAATTATCTTGTACAAAATTAAATTTCTACCTGCTTGCAACAATGAGGGCAGCACACAGAAACATTGGTGAATAAAAGTCAACATCGCTACATTGATCCCTGGTGTACCTGAGAACAAATATTTATGGAACAATCATCATCTGAATGTCTTTACAAACAAAAAATATATAAAAAACCAATCATACATGATCCTTTAAACCAGGGGTGGCCAACCCAGAAGGCTTTGTAGGCTAATTTGATAGTGAGAACACTGTTCACAGGCCATTTGTCATTACACCTTATATAAAAATATTAAAATAAACACCAAGTAAATGCTGTATAGATATATTTATATATTCTATATGCCCATATGGATATGCTAAAAAAAAAAACCCAGTATAAAACCAATGGAATGTTTTTTTATGTGATTTCATTCATCTTTTCTCTCACTCATGATTTTAAAATCAATTCTTTTTTCAAACGAATGAAGAATGAATACGTTTATTGTGAAAAATCAGGCATCAGTGAGCCGCAATATTTGAATAGAGGGCTGAGCGCACAAGCTGGCCACCTCTACTTAAAAATTTTAATTAAAGAGTTGACTATAGCTGACTATAACTGAGATAAAGAAGTATCTATAGGGATCTTCACTTTTAATTTTCATAATACCGGCATAGTTAGCATGTTTCTTTAAATTAGTTAGCTGAGGGCTGTTTTGAATTTAATTAGTTCAGCTTGACCTTTGAAATCTGGTACTGGTTCAGTTGTTCTTAAATTGTATTAATTTTTGTGTTAAAACATTCAATGTTGACAAAACAGTCAATGCTGACGAAGCTTCAACAGCTTTAATAATATAAATAGTGTTATAATTAATTTTTAAAATGTACCTTTGAATTATATTATTTGCCAGATTAACAATCCCACTACAACCATACTGAATGGCCAGTTCTCTGAGAGTCACACGATCTTCCAATTCCAAAATGCTTGCAATCACTTTGGCAGCTTCACAATAGGATCTCTTGTTCATACTTGACAACCTTACAACATCAACCTATGACATAAATTGGTGAAAATTCAAAACTTGCCTTTACTTATAATATAATATAATTATGTATGAAATTGTGCCTTTGCAATTGTTTAACTTTCATCCTGCTTCATATATATTTAAAGTTAAAATGAATACGCACAATTTTTTTTAAAATCTTAAAACAATATAGGTAAATAATAAAATGTTTGGGCCACCATACCTGCATTGTTTTTAAGAAAACCATTGACCATGTACAATTTTCTAAAGCCTAGGATCTGTGGCCTTTACCACAGTTCTGGGTTTATCATCATTGCCAAGTATTAAGAGGAGGTGACAATGTGGTAGACCTTGTTTTTTTTACTCAGTGACATACAAATGTGATCGTTTGCATGCATTTTGGTGTGAACACGATTCAAGTGCACAGCCTGGGAAGCAATGAATGAGAGAGCAGCATGATGTGCAATGGGAGCAGGGAGGACAAGATCCACTCTGGAATTAAATATAGTGATCCCTCGTCTATCATGGGTTCACTTTTCATGATTTAACTCTATCGCAGATTTTTCACTAGTATGTATTGTGAATTTTTCGCTATATCGCTGGATTTTGTGGTTTATAAGTATTTTTATAAATTTATTTTTCTAATTACTTTTACAGCAACATTAGGATTTCCTAGCCTTAATAAAATGAATTTAAAAAATAATATATAAAACATTAATTAAAACATATTAAAAGAATATTAAAAGAAATAAAATATGTAGCTTACAGCAGATGAGTAGACAAACACTCGCATGAGTGAAAAACGCAGTTTGGGCAAACTATTGGCTGATGGATGGGAGGCGACCAACCAGAGTTCTGTATCCTGGGCGCTGATTGGCTCAGCAACTGTGACAACAGTCTCCTTCGCCTCTCGCAAATAGCATGCATTCAGCATCTTTCCTTGTCCATTTCAAATCCATGTCTGATGGCTGGCTATAGTGTTGCTCTGATGTGATGTGTTTTTATGAAATTTTCTTAAACTATTGAATTTATTTTAAGCCCTACGATGTCACCTATACATTTACACCTTCTGAGGCTTTTAAGCTGTTTAGGATGAGTGGTGGAAAATTTAATAACAGGATGGGGAAGGTTTTAAGATGGTTTATAGTTTATCTAGCATGGAGCAATGCATACAAACAATTATGGCCCCAATCCCACAATTAAGGTAAAATCTAGATATATACTGTAAACGCAGAAACCAGAATGGATTAATGCAATCTCCAAACTGGAACCTAAGCCCCTAAATTATTTTTATTGTTTGTACTTCGCACGTGAAGATGACCAAGGCTTGTCCTGAAAAGTAGTCTTAAATTGAGCATAATTTTGATTAAAGTAAGGGAGAGTTGCTCAATTCGTCAGCCTCATTATCTTGTGCTTGTCTATTTGATCCAATTACAAGACTTAGTCAAGTCGACTGTAAATAGCGCAGGATACAGTAGATGACCAGCAGTGTCTATTTGTGAGTATCACTGTGCTCTTTAAGTGTTCCACGTCGGAGGAGTTGTCTGAATTTTCATTGTGTAAGTGACCCTGGTTTGATTTCAGAGTTTTCCTTCTCTTAGATGAGTTGCCATCCAGGTTAAAAAGTCCCATCCACCTGGGGTGCTGGTGTTGTTTTTGCTTGTCTTTTTCTGGGGATTGAGATCCAGTCCACAATCTTGCTATTGACTCAGATTTGACCGCTCGGCCACCTAGAAAACCCCCAGCACCACCACCATGATAAGGGACCCTATATATATTGAAAAATTGGCAAATAGCCATGGATGAACATTTAAATAAGTTGCTTTTCATTTCCGAAAACTTGAATAGTGACAAAAAAATTTTCTTAGACTTTTTTTGGAGACCTTTTATAAAATTATGCCTCAAAATAAATAGTTAGAGAGACTAAAGGAATTGTTTCTCACTTGATTAAGAGTACAGCCATAAATTTTAGATGCAAGATCTACACAAACAACAAACTTGCAGGAACCTGTCAGTTTAAGAGCACTTAGTGATGTCGCTGCTCGTGCTTCTAATAGTTCATTGAGTTCAGCTGCCTTTCTGTAATATTAAAATTATTATAATGTAAAATTGAAAAGCAATATAAATACATGTTGTAAAAGAATAAACTAATTCTTTACCATTTAAATATATTGGAGACTTAGAATTATTTTGTATTTACTCTTGTCAAATTAATAACATTATTGGTACCAGGTAGTTGCAATAACTCGAGACAATGACTACTTTCAGACTGACAAATTTAATTTACACAGAAACAGTTGAGCTTTGATTTTCAGAACGCTGATTATCTGAAACATTGGTTATTTAAACAGCCCCAGTCTTTTTCTTTTAATATTATTTTTAGTGTACCTAAGGTGCATATCTCTGAACATAATAAGTATCCAAAAAAATTACAGCCTTCGTCACACATTCAAGGTAAAATCTAGATACATATTATAAACGCAGAAACGAGAATGGGCTAATGCAATCGCCAAACTTGTTAGTTAATATATATTGTAGAATATCCAAGCACCAGTCATCTACTTTTGGAAACAACCTCTTTGAAGAAAAAAATTCCAGTCTTCAACAGTTTTTGCCATCAATGAACTGACCCTTATATTTTGTGCTGTAAACTTAGAAAAAAGTGTATTCCTTGCGTAAGGTAAGAATGTAGTGTGTCTTATGTGTAAGGTATTATTATATTGTATTCTATGTGTAAGGTAAGAATTCTATGTATCAGGTAAGAATTTAGTGTACTCTAATAATTCTATGCACTTATTTCTTTCAGCAGCCTTTCCATGCCAATGTTCGGTTATCCAAACCACCCATGATCCGAATTAGTTTGGTAAATTGAAAATTGACACTACTTTGTTATGTGTTAAGAGAGAAAATTCTGTCTATGCCCATATGTCATGGAAGATATTTATTTATTTATTTATTTATTTAGGCATTTTTATATAGCGCTTATCATAAAGCTCTAAGCGCTTTACAGTTATTAAAACATGTAAACTAAGTAAATACAAATGAGACACTAGGATAGTAACTACTATTCTATAGAAACAATGAAAATGGCTATAAAAAGAGGACACTTTGACACTTCAGGATTAAACCGAAACAGAAAATTAGGTAGGGCAAGGAGGGTGCATCACAGGTCATAGGCGGACCTAAACAGATGAGTTTTAAGGGACTTTTTGAAAATGGACGAGGTTTCACTATGACGTATATGGAAGGGGAGCTGGTTCCAGAACGTGGGCCCATGGAAGCAGAAGGAGCGTTCACCGATGGTCTTAGTTTTAGTTCTTGGGATTGAGAGGGTTCTATTGTCAATGGAAGAACGTAGTTGTCTTGTGGGGATGTAAGGAAGCAACAGTTCAGAGAGATAGACAGGAAAGTGAGGGTCAGTGAACGAGTTGAAGCAAAGATTGGAAGACTTGTATTTGATGCGAGAGGATATTGGAAGCCAGTGGAGTTGCCGCATGTGTGGTTGAATGTGGTCATGTTTCTTTAATTTAAAAATGAGTCTGCATGCTGAGTTCTGTGCCTTCTGAAGATATCCAGATATCAGAGCAGGGTGTGCTTGCCCTCCTCAAAACCATTAACCCCTACAAAGCATGTGGTCCTGACAACATCAAACCACGAGTGCTCAAAGAATTAGCCAAAGAAATCTTAGGCACAGTCATGAAGCATCTTGAAAGACAAAATACACTCAATGACTGTCAACATGGCTTCCGAGTCAATAGATCATGTGAAACACAGCTCCTTGAATTTGTAGAAGACTTGATGACCAATCTGGTGAACCACAAGCAAACTGACGTGCTGGTGATGAACTTGGCATTTGACTGTGTCAATCATAGTTTGCTTCTACACAAACTCCAGAGATATGGGATTCAAGGCACCACTAAAACATGGATCTCTAGCTTCCTCAGCCACCGATGCCAAGCAGTAGTGGTGGATGGTACAAGCTCCTCCTTTGTCGATGTGAAGTCAGGGGTCCCCCAGGGTTCAGTGCTAAGCCCCTGTTTGTTCCTAGCATACATTAATGACCTACTCTCGACACCACGTGTTTGCCTTGAGACTTACGGAAAGGGCACTTTCGCATTTGCTGGTCCAACAATTTGGAACGCCCTTCCTGTCGATCTCAGAAACAACCAGACACTGGAGTCCTTTAAAACCGATTTAAAGACACATCTATTTCGCTAACACCTTCTGGGATGATTGTCAACCTTATTTTCCAGTTAATGCATAATGGCTGTGTTGCTTATGGTTGAAATGGCTAGAAAGACTTTGCCATTGTATGCTTGTTCTTAGTTTTTGTAGTGTTGCGTTAGTTTTAAATGTGGTAAATTATAGATTTTTTTTTGTTGACTTTGTACCGCGCTTCGAGCCTTTGGGGATGAAGCGTGTTTTTGAAATGAACTTTATTATTATTATTATTACCCGAGAAACTGACATCCCAAGCAAGACTATTCGTAGATGACACAGCAGTTTATAGGACGATCGCCAACAGATCTGACCAGGACCAGCTACAACATCTCAATCGGTTAGCTGAGTGGGAGATGAGCTGGGACATGGAATTTCACCCTGCCAAGTGACAGACACTAATCAGTCTCTAGAAGTTGTACTCCTCTACACCACAAATACGAACTGCATGGCAATATACTTGAGCCAGTTTCCTCAGTAAAGTACCTGGGTGTTACCATTCAAAGAGAGGTCCGCTGGGACGAGCATATTAACAATGTGTGTAACCAAGCAAACAAAACCCTGGGGTTCTTAAGGCGTAATCTAAAGATTGGAAACTTCTTTTTGAAAGAAAGAGCCTATAAAGCCTTTGACCGTCCGGTTTTAGATTATGCATCTTCAGTCTGGGAGCCATTTACCCAGAAGAGCATTGACAGGTTGGAAGTGGTCTGGCGACGGGCAGCATGGCATGCTTTGTCCTGAACGGCTACCGGAATGCCTCTAGTGTTGGCAGCATGCTGAAAACACTAGGCTGGTCACCATTGGAGGAATGTCGACGACTATCCAGGCTCTCCATAATGTACAAGATAAATAATGGGCTGGTCCACTGTTCCAGTATTAAACAAACTCGTCCCTCTCCTCCATAGACAGCGACCAGGCCATGACAGGCAATGCCGGCTCATACCAGCAAGAACCCAGTATAGGAACTGCTCATTCCTGCCCAAGACAATCAGGGACTGGAACAAGCTTTCAAAAGGAACAGTTGAGGCGACAGCACTAGACACATTTGCGTTTATTGCCTCAAGCCTTCCAACCCCCAGTGCATGATTCCCTCACAAAGTAGCACTTGTAATCAATGAAATATCCTCATCAACACCAGGCACAGAAACATTGCAAATCCCCTCTACATGCATAGGAGCCAAAATGATCAATATATTGATCGTGGGCCCTTAATATATAGAAGAAGAACAGGTCACTCCGACTTACCAAGTGGAATAAGACTTTAAATTCATTCCGCATGCCAATAACTTAAACGTCTATGATTCAAGATCCATTTATAATTTTTTTTGTATTTAATGTCTTCCAGATGCCAATGAAAATCGCTATGCATGTCAAGTCTGGCACGGGTGCTATAAGTTGCTGACCCCTGGCCTATAGCAGGGTCCCCCAAGGCCAAATGGTTGTTCGCAGACTGGTGCCAGTTCGCAAGCCTTACGCTGCCGGTCTGCACAGCATAAATAATTATGGTCAAATAAAAAGAAAATACAATTGAAATAATAAATCTGGTGCAGTGGCATAGGAAGGGGGTGCAGAGGGGCGGTAAATACTTTTTTCTTTATATGGAGGGGCAGCATGGAAAGAGGCAGGAAAATTCTTATCCTGCCCCTGCCCTGAGCAGCACTAAGTTAGAGTTAGTGACTAACCATCATGTTATGGTTACCCCACTGCCCAAAAGTTAAGCTTACCAGATTTTCTGGACGCCAAGGACGGACACAAAGGCTCACAGGAACCGGAACCATACTGGCCGGGGGTGGGGTTGTGTTGTGCTTGACTTTTTTTGGACACCCCCCCAAACTCGTACGTACAAGAATCTTTTAGCCCCCATCCCCATAAAAACACCAAAGAAATCAAATAATTTTAATAGAAAATTTTGACATAAGAGGAATAAAAAAATGTGTCATGGGTTTATACCGGCGACAGTTTGGCCAGCCAAGTGGTCCCCATAACATACGCCAGGGTGCCATGTTGTACTTGGGCAGAATCATGAGAATCGTGCAAAAAAGGCAGTCACAGTGAATAGTTCAGAATAGTGAATTAAAATATCAAATCCCATATACTTCAGAGAGACGAGGGGGGCCAAAAATCATATTTTTTACCGATCTGCCACGGGGCACTTTTTCTATACATTAAGTGGCACCATTTTCTGGATTCGCACCAGGTGCAGCATTTCCTCCATAGCGAACAGTAAAAACAGAATCAAATAAAAATACCACTTAACTGAAAAGTAGTAGTAGTAGCCTATCTGGGAGGGTAGCAAAAGAATGGTGCAAACCAAAGTTTGTCATTTATTTATCTTTCATTTGAAACCAAATTTTGTCTTACAACCCAGCAATAATTAATAAAATAATAGCCATTTCAACTTTTTTTGTTCTTTCCTATAACTATGATATGACGACTATCTAGGCCTATAAACTATAGTGGGTTATCTGCCACTTGAGCGTCGGGCAAGAAAAAATCCAGTAAGTCCGGTTGGAAGGGCTATTTAAACAACTATTCTTACATTGGAGTCTGTTAATATTTTTGCTTCCGTATAGAGGCTATAAAGTTATATAGTACAATACTAATACTAATACATTTAGATAATTATTACTGCCAAGCTACCGATATGCCAGGAAGAAAAGGAGACTACAATAATTTTTTTTTTTTTTATCCAGATGACGTGAATGTCCACACACAGAATGTGGAAAACGTGAATGCTCAGAAAGCGTAAACTGAAAAGACAGTTTGGCACAAGCAGCGCATGTGATCTTTCCCCTTCATATTTACGTGGATTCATGTACCACAACCGTTTTCGTGGAAATTATATTTTTTAAAACTTCATTGTCAACTTGGGGAGAACTATGCATAATTCCATTTTCACACATTATTGTGACATTATCTTCTTTTTCAAAAAATTGTTATAGTTTTTCTATTTTTAAAAAATTGTCTATTAATAATTAACTATTATTATGGGAATGAATACCTACAACCAATGTCATTAAAAATAATATAAGAATAGTTGTTTAAATAGCCCTTCCAACCGGAAAAGCTGGATTTTTTATTGGCCGACGCTCAAGTGGTAGATTACCCTATGCCCTATAGTGACTATAATAGTAATAGGCCTAAGCCTAATCATAAATTATGACGGAATAATTGCCAAAAGTGCCATAAAATATAAAAATAAAGAGATGTGTCAAGGCTAATTATTACATTTTTACTCTTTTTTCGACTCCCAACTTTTCACAAATTGTTGCTAAAATTGAGTTGCTATTGGACATTTTTGTCAATAACACGCCAATTAAATTTGTGTATAATAGTGTATATCCACTTTCGAACTGTCGGTACAGAACTTTTCCCCCCCCGCAATTTATAAGTTGTAGTCGCTGCCCTTGTTGGAACAAATAGGCTGATATTACCGCCAATAGGAGGAGAGCGGTGATAAAAAAAAAACAATGAATTATTAATAAAAATAAAAACCGTTGTGTTTAAAAATAAAATAAATTCAATTTTAAATTCAATTCAATTTTTTCTTGGCCGATCTAGGCTCATATTTTCACTAAAATACTAACATAATTTCAGTCTATTATTTAATATTTCCATATATTATAATTTAAACATTGCAAGCTTAAATTAAGGGTTAGAGTTAGACTTAAGTCTTAAGTGAGTGAAATCAAGGCCCTGGCTGGGTGGCATTTTCATTTAAGCAAGATCCATCACTGGGTATCGCGTAAGGTCTTAATATGCACTTCAAGTGTGCTTGGGTATTTTGGGAAAGACTATTCATCATAATTTTATATTTCTCTCGATATAATCTACTGTCTAAGAAATTATTAATTTTGTCCAAAATCTTTAAACTATAAAATGTATAGTTTGCTGAAGAAGGCTTTATGCCGAAACGTCCTTGTTTTTTGTCCTGTTCGCTTATTCAAGCTTCCACATAGCTCGTTTTTCTATTTCATTCAAAATCTTTAAACAGCATAATAATGGGGCATAAAAGGCGTAGGCCTATAGATCTAATAAAGCACGTGTAGAGGGGCGCAAAATCAGTGAGCCGGACAAAGAATTGCTAATATTATTTAAATTGAAAATCTAATAATTGTTTATATTTATAGAAATTAATATTTTTCGAATCAAATGTTTAAAAATCAGTGATTTTTCAATGATGTATCATTCTGTCAGTGTCATACTTATAATAGTATGCCTATTCATGCATAGAAATAGAAATACAGTAACTGTAGGCAGGTCTGTAGTGCTAAAGACTATAATGTAACCTGTAAAACTAAATAAGTTATAAGTTAAATAATTAATAAGTATAAGTGTAACAAATAATAAAGCCAAAACACGTCTGAAATGTGCTAAAAAATTTCTTTAAGCCTTAGGTACTAAAAGATAATTTGCTATCTATTGTTATTGACTGCTATATTGTTAGTATATTTTATTTAGTCATTTATCGTTTAGGATTATAAACCGGTTGAAAATTAAGATAATGATTGATACACGCATGAAGTATGAAGGTTGCTTTTAACAACACTTTATAGATACCCTGACGACGGGTCTAGGGAATTATGTAGACAATATATCACGTGACATTTGTTTACAACCTTATGTTGATTTGCGATGTGACGTAAGCAAGAATGTGATGTTTCCGCTCTCACAAGCGCAGCAATTCTCAAATTTTCTCAATTTACAAAGCTTTGTATTTTTAATATCACAGCTTTGAATGACAGTAAAAATATATTTTGCATTATTGGTGATATTTAAAAATTGCTTTTGATTTATAATTAAAAAATATTTGATATCATATTCAAAACCATTTTACCATACGTTAAAATGTAAACAGCGCTTGACAAAATTATGATCCCTTACTTATTAGAAACGCTGTTCCATCGTACCCCCGAATTCAACCAATCAAATCACGTACCGGTCATAACACTACATGCCATGCCGGCATGATTATATTCATGCGCGAGGTTCCTTTTTTAAAAATAACAACAACAAACATTTTTAAAACTTTAATTGCTGTAAAAATATAAATAGACAAATACTCAATGTAAACAAATTGTATGTTGTTTTAATGGAAATAGTAACTTTTGGAAAGCAGGTTTTCATATTAATTTAATCAAGATCAAATATTTTTGACGCGCATGTATAAAAGCAAGTGCTTGGCTGCAAACCATCATAACATAAACAAGAAATAGTTCATTCAAGCCTTGTGCTTGGCACGTCTGTGATCGGAAAGGGAATTTACTAACTTTTGTGTGAATTGTTTGCTGTTTAACTTTTTTAATCATGCCAGTCCTACTGAAAGGTTCTGATAAAAATATGTTTCCAGCTGTGGATGTAGAAACACTAGTGATTGAAGTAAGGGACCGATTGTGTTTAAAGAATCGGGAAAAGTTTTGCCCGAGTCGGCGAAGTGCCCCCTACCATGTAAACAAACATGTAGCTGTGTGTGAACATTGCAGTAGGAAGCATTATTCTTCACCGGAATCATGCATACATCAGCGTCATTGCAAACACAGGCCGAATAGTTTGTGTGGAGCTTGTTCATGTGCTCCAAAATCAAGGAAACTAAGTGACAGTCCAGATTTTGAAGACCCACATATTTTACTGGAAAAGCTTATCGCCGAGCAGTCGCTTATACAGGAAGCTGTTCGCCGTCTTCAGTCGCAAACAAAAACTACTCAACAATCAGACAAGTTGTTTCAATTTGTCGATGAAGATTCTTGTGATCAATTCAGCAACCAAACACCGTGTTATTCAGAATCCGAAGATGATTCAGTTTCACAGCACTCTGTGGACATATAAATTTACAAACATAAATTATACACTGACACACACTGCTGTTTTTGTTGACCCATTTCTAAAGTGGGTCGCGTCAGCCATTCGGAGCGACAAACTAGCTTAACTTAACAGGACTAGAATGTTTACAGGATAAAATACGCAGCAACATGACCTTGATCGATATGTTTTCTAAGATTACAGACTTTTCAATTTCACTCACAGGATGGGTTTATTCTGAGTTTAGTTATGGCCATTGGAATGGTTTCAACTGCACAGCAATGCATCATGATCATCATACTCTGTTTCAGACTCAGACCTTTCTGAATTTGACATACACACGAACATTTGAGTGACCATTGTCATTGTGGAGTGTTGTTTAACATCGAAGAGACAAATGGTTTTACAGTTTTCTGGCTTTCTTGCCTACTTACCTCATTCAGTCCTTAAACTTCTTCCTTTTAACATAATCCGACTCAATGTAATGTAATGCTAATTAATTTTTACCTCTACTTTGAAGAAGAGATTGTAAGTTATTTATTTCATGTTTTAAACCACCGCCAACAGTTAAGTTTTGTTTACAAAATTATTTTCTTGTTTTAAAGTTAATAAATTTACTATTACTAAGTTTATTCATCATTACTTGTCATACGTTACATACTTTTTCCATGTCTTTTCCCTGTTCATAAAATTAGTTTTGTCCTTCAGGGCGTGGCTTGAATTTGAACCTTCATTTATTGGTCTAAAATGGTTTAGTCATATGACTATTTTTACATTTTGATATTTTTATAGTTAGTCCAAGAATGTATAATATGTTTTCATGTTAGCTTTTTGTAACTTTGTAAGCCAGTTACATATGTTAATAAATCTGGCTCTGTTCCGTGAAGTATAAATCTTGGGATGAATGATTCTAATATGCCAACTTAAATTGAGTCATAAATCAATAAATAACATAATTTATATGCTCAGTGGGATTGTTCAGTTGTATGAGAAGTGGTTTGATAACAGTAGGAGTGAATAGTGATGGTATACTTTTCGTCACACACACACAAAAATGTTGCTACAAATATCATGCTTTGGGAATCTCATATTTGTTTATGTAAATCTTAGGATATCATAATCATGGTATAGCAATTTCAAACTTTTTTCAAAACATTGTTTCCACTCTGTACAAATGACATATGTACATTAATTTTGCCAACTAACACAAGGCAAAATATAGTGTAATTTTTTTCATTTTCTGAAACAAAGAAGATTCAAATATTTCAAATCAATTCGTTTTGAACATGATGGTGCTAGGCAGCACACTATGATCTTGCAGCATTTTTAATGTACCGTACCTGTTTAATTATTCTTCACACTCTATGTATGTTCCAGTATCTAGATTTTTAAAATTTAAGTTCCATATTATTGTTGTGATATTTCACCCCTCTCGAGCTTTGTCCTTTTATAAATATTTTGAGGCCAATTAGTTAATTAATTATGTGAATGTTGATATCTGGTTGCAAACACAATGCATACATTTCACTGTTATTATGATTTGTTATTGTGAGTACTTGATGTGTTGTTTTAATTTTTTTTTTAGAGAGTTGCGCAAATGTAAAGGAAAGATTAAAAACTGCTGTTTATTTTACAATCACAGTTGGTTCATGTTTCGTTTCTTTGTAGGGTATATTGTTGTCAATGTGTGTAATGTTAGCAGAATCTTAAAAGAATATGATTTTGGGATTGTCTTCAACAGATGCTATTTTCCATTGAGTAAGAATAAGAACAACAGATAGTGCGACATCAGAAGAGAATTATGATCTAAGTTGGGCCTACTGACTACCTATTAAGTTACGATTGAAAGGCATGTCACCAATATTTTATCCCTCAAATGAACTACTGGTACTTAATAAATCAGCCAGGCCTACTTTTTCTAGTTTCCCCGCAGTAAGAATCTTGGCAGCATGTGGCTAGGGTCAGCTCAAAGCTGTGTTAACTTTTCAGCGAGTTTATTTAAACCCATTAGATATATTGGACATTGATGATACTAATATAGGCATCATTTTCACTTTATTTGCAGGAACAACTCTTTTAAGATTGTTACCTTACTCTTAAACTAGACACTACACCTTAAATGTCTTCATGGCATGTATTGATAGGTACATATTTTATTAACACATGGCACTTTTGAATATGGTAAGTAGAAGACAAATTACAGTATTGGTATCGGCGAACGCCAGGCTTGTTTGAGTACATTCAGTTTCATAGAGGGAGGAAAAAAAACACATTTGTTTTTTTTTTCATTTGCATTATTTGATTACGTCATTTGTCAGTGTCCAACTGGTACCGGTACATTAGTTGCAACAATTTTACTCAATGCCGATTTCGGCAGCAAATAAATGTAAGTTTGGAACCAACACACCCAAATTTGACGTGTTCGTAATTAAAAATCTACACGAGAAAGTTGTTGCCATAGACATAGACAGTGGGCTTTACTGCGCAGGGAGGTCCCGCTACTCACCCCGATCGATGGCGTATCATGCCACTACGAAGAGTTCACAGGGGTCAAGGTCTACCTGAGGTGAAATAATTATTAACGGCTGCCCTACATTTTCAGTCTGTTTTCATCACTTTTGTTATTTTTTTATATATTTTTTTTGCACAGTAGCCTACACCTTACTAGAGTATACCATCATGAAGTGTCAGAGGGGTTCATGTAGAAAATAAACGAAGTATAGAAATAGAACAGAACTTGGTTGTGTGTAATTTGAGCTGAACTTGTTGACATCTGAAACATGTACATGATGTTGGTACGGTGCAGCCGGGTGACTGGTCTGGTACCGGCACTTGTCTACACATAACATTAACATACATAGTTAAAGTATACTCTAAGAACCGGGTATTAGTACTGGTACTATTGTTTGATCACAGTTACATCATCCATTTCTGATTATTCGTCATACTTATTTACATTTCGTGGAGTGAACAATCTTGTGCGGGTTAACCACGTCTAAGATTATTGCTACAGGCATAGTAGTAGTAGATTGTTTAGCGTTCTCATGTCATCGGCGAAGCGGTTGTTTATTTTTAGACTTGAGGTGGCTTAATGTGGGTCTGACGTCACAGAAAGCCTAGAACAAAATAAAATAATGCGCATTAAATCCTTTTGGGTTTGATGCTTAATGTATATGATTATGTCGTCTGCTTTGTGCTATTGGGCTTGATTCTTAATGAAAATGATTATTTCGCACGCCATCATATGTACCGGTACATGGCGATTAGCGTTTTGACAGTGTCGTTAAGTCTGAGATTGCAACACTTTATTTCGGCAATGGTCATGGTTTAGTGTCCTGGGACCTCGGCAATAGTTGACTGGGCGATGCGAGACCAGTGACCAGTGCTAATTGAATGCGACTCTCGTGGGAAGTAGAAAGTCGAATGTTTATTTCAACAATATTCTATGTATGCTCAACGTTTCCTTCTTTAATTTTAAAGTAAAGGCAACTCCCACCACCCTCCCTCATTTTGGGGGTCTTTTTTGGGGGGGTGGGGGGGGGAACTATTACAGAAACTTCCAAGAACAATGGTGTACCCATTTTTTTTTTTTTTAGTTGACTAACTAAATTTCCATATTTTAATTATTAATAGTAATTACGATGTGTGTACTGTGTGTGCCATGTCATTAATCCCATCACACTGTCAAAAAAATGTGTTGCCGAGGCATGGAAAGGCTCTCTTCCCCCCCTCCCCCCCCCCCCCCTGTCTACAGGTTTCCCCCCTCACGTATGGCTTCAAAACAAATCGACCGCGATGTTAAATGATCTATTCGTACAGTAAGCATAGATAGAATTAGTTCACTTCTGCACCCGAGGTTGAAACGCTGCATTCATTCTCTGCGCACGTTACACGCGTGTTGATGATACTGATACTGCCTGCACTGACGACGTCTGGGGGAGGGGGGGGGAAGGGTTGTCCAAGAACTATTCACAGGTACTGGGTTATTGATTAGGAATGGATGGAAGTTGGCGCCTTTAAATTAGTTCCTCCTAACTAGATAGGTTTGGGACCCGATGTGCGTGTTTGATCGATCCAGTCAGGTGTTTTCTCTAATGTACACCATAATGATACGTTTGAACTCCAAAGACACCAGCTTTAGGAGGAACCATGAACTAAGGTCACATCAGTCAAACTGTCTCTGTATTATGAGGTCACGTCAGTGAAACTGTCTCTGTATTATAAGGTCCCATCAGTCAAACTGTCTCTATATTATAAGGCCAATTCAGTCAAACTGTCTCTGTATTATAAGGTCACATCAGTCAAACTGTCTCTGTATTATAAGGTCACATCAGTGACAGTCTCTGTATTCCTCATCATTATTATGTCAATTAAAAATTGGTCAGTAAATCTATAACTATAATTATAATTTCCTCTTCATTTTTTTTTTAACTGAATGAAAATATCCTTATGCCATATCCCATTTTTACAAGTTTATTTTCTTTAGACTTTAGAGCAGCGGTTCTCAATCAACCTGTGGGTCGCGACCCCTTCGTGGGTCGCAGGACCCTTTTCCAGGGGTCGCCTAAGACCATCTGAAAACATATATCCTTACAGCTATGACGTAGCAACGAAAATAATTGTGTGGCTTGGGGGTCGCCACGACACTAGAAAAAGTATTAAGGGGTCGCGGCACTAGAAAGGTTGAGAACCACTGCTTTAGAGGCACTAAACCAAATCTTCAAAGCAAAAAATTTAGAGAAAAAAATGACCGGGGGGGGGGGGGGGGTCAAAGGGGGGCGTCCGGGGTTTTTTTGTTTCTTTTTACCTAAAGATTAATAATCTACACATTTTATGATAAAATCTATGTTCAAAGATTACCTATTCTCAATCGGTTAGCACAGTGGTTCCCAAACTTTTAAGTTTGGCGGACCGGTGAACAAGTTTCAAAATTTTACCAGGGACCGGTGCATGATTTATTTTTATACATTTATTTCTATTTGACAATAAATATGTATGTTATGGGGACCGGCAGTGTTATGCATGCGGACCGGTGGAGGTCCACGGACCGCCATTTGGGGACCACTGGGTTAGCAGACAAAAAATTCACAGGAATTGGAAAAAAAGTAAGGAAAATAATTTTTTCATGAACTTCAGACACCATAAATGATAGATAAGTCTAAAAGTTCAGTAGAAAATTGTTTAAAAAAAAATAAATAATATTGAATGATTCTTCGAAAAATCACATTATAAACCTAAATTAATTTAAATGTCGCTTTCAATACAAGCATTAATTTTATGACCAAAACGTACCCGGTAACTAAAGACACAAAAATATACCGGTACCATTTAAGCCATGTGGTCAGAGCGGCGTGCATTCCATCTATGTATTTTTAGATAGTTGTGTGGATAGTATAGGTTCTATTAAAAATCACGTGCCACCGTTCAGATTTTTAACTTTTAAAAACACAAAAGTACATTAAAAATAGCAGGTTAATTTCTGAGATTTATATTTATAAACACACACACATAACAAATATAAAATTTGAAAATAAAGAAATAAAAATTTGGCTTTAATGTAGTATCCTACAGAGCAGCAAGATGACTGAAGTGTCTAAGGTTTTAAAGGTCATTTTAATGTTCATGATATGGCGAATGATTTTAATGACTGCACAAAAATGTCTGGGACAGTAGCGAGCTTTCGTTTGAGCCGAAACCATTGAATAATACGTCACATTGAGGGGGGTGGGGGGGATGATGACGCCACATTGAGGGGATGATGATGCCACATTGAGGGGTGATGACGGCACCTTGAGGGGATGATGACGCCACATTGAGGGGATGATGACGCCACATTGAGGGGATGATGACGCCACATTGAGGGGATGATGACGCCACATTGAGGGGATGATGACGCCACATTGAGGGGATGATGACGCCACATTGAGGGGATGATGACGCCACATTGAGGGGATGATGACGCCACATTGAGGGGATGATGACGCCACATTGAGGGGATGATGACGCCACATTGAGGGGATGATGACGCCACATTGAGGGGATGATGACGCCACATTGAGGGGATGATGACGCCACATTGAGGGGATGATGACGCCACATTGAGGGGATGATGACGCCACATTGAGGGGATGATGACGCCACATTGAGGGGATGATGACGCCACATTGAGGGGATGATGACGCCACATTGAGGGGATGATGACGCCACATTGAGGGGATGATGACGCCACATTGAGGGGATGATGACGCCACATTGAGGGGATGATGACGCCACATTGAGGGGATGATGACGCCACATTGAGGGGATGATGACGCCACATTGAGGGGATGATGACGCCACATTGAGGGGATGATGACGCCACATTGAGGGGATGATGACGCCACATTGAGGGGATGATGACGCCACATTGAGGGGATGATGACGCCACATTGAGGGGATGATGACGCCACATTGAGGGGATGATGACGCCACATTGAGGGGATGATGACGCCACATTGAGGGGATGATGACGCCACATTGAGGGGATGATGACGCCACATTGAGGGGATGATGACGCCACATTGAGGGGATGATGACGCCACATTGAGGGGATGATGACGCCACATTGAGGGGATGATGACGCCACATTGAGGGATGATGACGCCACATTGAGGGATGATGACGCAACATTGAGGGATGATGACACCAAATTAAGTAATGATGACGCCAAACTGAGGAAGGATGACGCCAGATTGAGGGATGATGGTGCAACATTGGGGATGATAATGCCAAAATTAGTGATAATGACGCCACATTGAGGGCTGATGAAGCACAAAGATACTGTGGAAATTAAACTTCAATCCTCCACATATGTTGTTTGCAGAAGGATTTTTGTTTAAGGTGACATTGTGCACATTCCAGTGGCGAGAAGATCTATGTTTGTTTAAGGTGACGTGGTGCACATTCCAGTGGCGAGAAGATCTTTGTTTGTTTAAGGTGACGTGGTGCACATTCCAGTGGCGAGAAGATCTTTGATTGTTTAAGGTGACGTGGTGCATATTTCAGTGGTGAGGAGATTTTGTTTGTTTAAGGTGGACATTGTGCACATTTCAGTGGCGAGAAGATCTTTGTTTGTTTAAGGTGACGTGGTGCACATTCCAGTGGCGAGAAGATCTTTGTTTGTTTAAGGTGACATTGTGCACATTCCAGTGGCGAGAAGATCTTTGTTTGTTTAAGGTGACGTGGTGCACATTCCAGTGGTGAGAAGATCTTTGTTTGTTTAAGGTGACATTGTGCACGTTCCAGTGGCGAGGAGGTCTTTGTTTGTTTAAGGTGACATTGTGCACATTTCAGTGTCGAGAAGATCTTTGTTTGTTTAAGGTGACATTGTAAACATTCCAGTGGCGAGAAGATCCTTGTTTGTTTAAGGTGACGTGGTGCAGATTTCAGTGGCGAGAAGATCCTTGTTTGTTTAAGGTGACGTGGTGCACTTTCCAGTTGCGAGAAGATCCTTGTTTGTTTAAGGTGACGTGGTGCACTTTCCAGTGGCGAGAAGATCCTTGTTTGTTTAAGGTGACGTGATGCACTTTCCAGTGGCGAGAAGATCCTTGTTTGTTTAAGGTGACGTGGTGCACTTTCCAGTGGCGAGAAGATCCTTGTTTGTTTAAGGTGAGGTGGTGCACTTTCCAGTGACGAGAAGATCCTTGTTTGTTTAAGGTGACGTGGTGCACTTTCCAGTGGCGAGAAGATCATTGTTTGTTTAAGGTGACATTGTGCACATTCGAGGGGCGAGCATGGGCGGAAGCTGGCATTAATAGATGATCATTGGCAAGGTGTTGAAAGGAGTTCCTCACTCAAGTGCGAGCGAAGTACATTAGTCACCCCTCCTATTGAGGCATATCATTTGGAATGACAGTTTTAAGTTACCTCAAAACTTCATCGACTTCTCCAAGGACCAAAAATGCCAGTGCGTCAATCATATCTCATACCTTCATCGACTTCTTCAAGGACCAAAAATGCCAGTGCGTCAATCATATCTCATACCTTCATCGACTTCTTCAAGGACCAAAAATGCCAGTGCGTCAATCATATCTCATACCTTCATCGACTTCTCCAAGGACCAAAAATGCCAGTGCGTCAATCATATCTCATACCTTCATCGACTTCTCCAAGGACCAAAAATGCCAGTGCGTCAATCATATCTCATACCTTCATCGACTTCTTCAAGGACCAAAAATGCCAGTGCGTCAATCATATCTCATACCTTCATCGACTTCTTCAAGGACCAAAAATGCCAGTGCGTCAATCATATCTCATACCTTCATCGACTTCTTCAAGGACCAAAAATGCCAGTGCGTCAATCATATCTCATACCTTCATCGACTTCTTCAAGGACCAAAAATGCCAGTGCGTCAATCATATCTCATACCTTCATCGACTTCTTCAAGGACCAAAAATGCCAGTGCGTCAATCATATCTCATACCTTCATCGACTTCTTCAAGGACCAAAAATGCCAGTGCGTCAATCATATCTCATACCTTCATCGACTTCTTCAAGGACCAAAAATGCCAGTGCGTCAATCATATCTCATACCTTCATCGACTTCTTCAAGGACCAAAAATGCCAGTGCGTCAATCATATCTCATACCTTCATCGACTTCTTCAAGGACCAAAAATGCCAGTGCGTCAATCATATCTCATACCTTCATCGACTTCTTCAAGGACCAAAAATGCCAGTGCGTCAATCATATCTCATACCTTCATCGACTTCTTCAAGGACCAAAAATGCCAGTGCGTCAATCATATCTCATACCTTCATCGACTTCTTCAAGGACCAAAAATGCCAGTGCGTCAATCATATCTCATACCTTCATCGACTTCTTCAAGGACCAAAAATGCCAGTGCGTCAATCATATCTCATACCTTCATCGACTTCTTCAAGGACCAAAAATGCCAGTGCGTCAATCATATCTCATACCTTCATCGACTTCTTCAAGGACCAAAAATGCCAGTGCGTCAATCATATCTCATACCTTCATCGACTTCTTCAAGGACCAAAAATGCCAGTGCGTCAATCATATCTCATACCTTCATCGACTTCTTCAAGGACCAAAAATGCCAGTGCGTAAATCATATCTCATACCTTCATCGACTTCTTCAAGGACCAAAAATGCCAGTGCGTAAATCATATCTCATACCTTCATCGACTTATTCAAGGCTTAAAATGCCAGTGCACTGGCCCAGGGCCCCCCGCTTGTAGGGGGCCCCACGCTTGTAGGGGGCCCCAATGTTTCTAGGAGACTCACACTTATAGAGGCGTCATGCTTTTCATATTTTTTAAATGAATATTGAAAGGTTTTGACAATTTAATTGGATTAAAAGGTTTTAATTTCCCAAATTTAACCCACGATATATACCAGCACATTCCGAAATTATTATTATAAATGCGAATTAAAGTTGGACATTTTTTTAAATGTTTAAAGTGGAATGACGCTCGCAAACAAGTTTTAGTTTTCCCAGATATGAATCGAAAAAGAATAAGGTAAGAAATTTTATCAGCTGCGCAGCACTGTTTCTTTCAGAAATTTTCCCCCAGAGGGGCACTTCAGATTTTCGGGGGGGGGGGCAGTGCCAGCGGTTCCAGTTGAATTATTGTTGGACATATTTTTGCTCCGGGGTTGGGGGCACTTGGCTTTCCCGGAGGGGGCACTTGGTTTTTAAAACTATTTTTGATTTTGAATGGTTTTTTTTTTTGTATCAATTAATTGAATTCATGGAAGTTAACTTTAGTGAATATTTATTTTATCTTTTATTTTTACTCCTCTTGGGGAGTAGCTGTGGAAGAGGAACTGTTTGCCCCCCCCCCCCCTTCCTTCCACTCTGTTTGAGCATGGGACGAGTGCCTCCCTTCGCCCCCTTCCAAAGGCCAAGGTTCGTTGTGTTGCTAGGGGGCCCCAGTGCATTGCTGTGCCCAGGGCCTCCTATGTTGTTACGACGGCCCTGGGTTGCACGGGTCTTGTTTGAAAGGAGAGCATATATAGAGGTAACACTTGTCTTCTCAAAAGGTATACGGATGACGTTAAGCCGTTAAGTTGCTTGAAAATGTTTGGAGCCATAGCTTGCAGCACGGTCTTTCATGACATGGATCTGAACTGGTTTGTCTTGACTGCTTGCAGCACGGTCTTTCATTACATGGATCTGAGCTGGTTTGACCTGAGTGCAGCATGATCTTTCATTACGTAGATCAGAACTGGTCTGACTATAGTGCTTGCAGCATGATCTTTCATTACATGGATCTGAACTGTTTTGACTTAGTGCTTGCAGCACTGTCTTTCATTACTTTGCACACTGTCTTGGGCAAGACGAACACGCAGCGGCGTAGCGAGGGTGTTTGGCGCCCGGGGACAAGATTCGCGCCCGGGGACAAGATTCGCGCCCGGGGACAAGATCCATTTTAAAGCACCCCTTTTTCTCTTTTTCAACTCTCAAGCCCATTATTTTCATCATTAAAATAATATCAAAGCACATTTTGGCGCCCCTAACTACCTGGCGCCTGAAACATCTGTCCCCCGGCACCCTCCTCGCTACGCCTCTGCGAACACGTGCCTCATTTGAAGCATAGCTGTGGGGTTTGCCTAGCTCTGGATGTTCTTTCTCAAGGTTTGTCGTCACACTGCCTCTACATTGACCCCTGCATGCATTTCCACCATATTTTAGTTTTGCTCGCTGCATGACACATCCATTGAATCCCACGCCTGTACATGGATGTACATATGAGACATAAGAATGAATCACCACAGTCCCTTCCAATACTTTACACATGCTCGGTTGGTAACTGGTAAAACGATTTTTTTTTCCTTCCGACTAATGAATTCGGTTGTGTGCTCCTGCTCTTGGAGGGGTAGAGAAAGAAGGGAGAAAAAAAAAAAAGGGAAGGGTGATTTTTACGGGGGGAAGACAAACGGGGGGGCCAAAAGTGGTCCCTTCCAATACTTTACACATGCTCTGTTGGTAACTGGTAAAACGATTTTTTTTTCCTTCCGACTAATGAATTCGGTTGTGTGCTCCTGCTCTTGGAGGGGTAGAGAAAGAAGGGAGAAAAAAAAAAAAGGGAAGGGTGATTTTTACGGGAGCAAGACAAACGGGGGCGCCAAAAGTGGCTTTGATGTTATTTTATCGATGGGTTTCAGGGTTGAAAAAAATGGAAGGGGGCAATGTTCCCTCTAAGGTTTGCTGGTTCGTGTGCAAAATCATACAGTTGTGTGCAAAGTTTTACAGCATCAATTTTTTTTGTGTGCAATATTGTACAGCCCACAAACACAAACTTGCATGGGAATTTGCTGTGCGGTACTCAAAACTGCTGCGCGGCCGCGCAGCCTAAAGGGGACATTGGAGGGGGGTCTTAGAGAATAAATCTTGTCCCCCCGGGTTACATTACACATTCAAGCCACGCCTCTGCCTGCTCTTGCTCTAAATAATAATTGAAACATCTGCCCTCAATTTGACCCCGAAGCGGTGTTGTAGAGCTTAGTTACTACAGTCTACACGTTGAGAACTTACAATTTGTGTTCAAATTCAAAATAAAATGTGATTCCCATTAGTTCTAGATACCATGTTAACGCCATTGCTATTGATGATGTAAATCTTTTAAAAAAGCAACATTGATTCCCATTAGCAACATTATGCGGCGCAATAACCTCTGACCTTTGATAAGGCTGTTTACAAACAAGTGCCGTGTTGGCGTATGAATCAGAGTGCACTCCCTTGTTTGTGAACGCTTCTTTGTCGAACTCGGCACACGGCGTGTCATTACACTACACCGCTGCTCGTCGGTTCGGCTCGTTTCCCGCCACACTGTAGGCTTGACTGGGTTGTTGACACTAGACTTGACCCAGGCCCAGGCCTAAAGTGAAGGTTTCTCAAAACGTTGAAGCCCTTAAACTTAAAACTACTTTTTTTTGGGCTCTAATTCTTTTGGCTTTGTTTTTATCATCAGCTTTAAGTCCGAGAAGTGCTATGGATTGGAGAGAGTCGGAGCATCTTTTTTTTTTTTTTTAATTAAGTATACGGTATTCGATTTCATATGTGCAATGACCTCTGGTACTTACAAGTTTGTTTACAAACAACTGCGGTGTAGACAGGAAACACGAATTTGAATACACTCCCTTGTTTGTGAATTTTTTTTCTGTTTTTATTTTTTAAACCCGGATTAAGCTCTTTACTTCATAGTTAGTGGGAGGTTTTTCTAACAGAAGAGTTCCCATTTGTTTTGTTTTTTATTTTTAAAAAAGACCTGCTAATGGCACCATTCATTAGTTTGATATGAAATGTACGTATATTTTCATGACCCCTTGGCCTTGACTTGTCCTTGTAGTAGCGTATTTTCATTGCAATTATAACTGATCACCAAGTTTAAAAAAAAATAACACTTAAACAAAAAAAAAACTCAAATAATGAGTCGTTTGCTATAACATTCGTGTTTACAACAGTTTTGCTGTGGCCATAACAATGACTATGTAACCCCAATTTCACCAATGTAAGAGCCACTGCAGAATGTCACTACACTTTACATGAGGTGATGTGTGTAACTCGAGGTGCCAATGTCACCCTACCAGTGCAAAAAAAACCAACTATAACCTCCCCCCCCCCCCCCCCCCCCCAACCCCCCCCCCCCTTTTTTTTCCCAATAGAAAAATAGTACAGCATACAGTGGTTTAGTGTTCCACGTTAGAAAAATAGTTTAGCGTTGTCAACAAAGACGCTGAATGTGTTGATGGGGGAGTACCTAGACATGCGTAATATGATATATGGTACTTTGCGAGTAAGTAATTTCCCACCGATTACTCCAGATTAGTTTAAATAGATTTTTCCATGGTGCAGTAGAATAGAGAACACCGGCGTGTAATTTAAAATGTAGGTCAGACTCTGATAAATGAGTGCAGGAAATCTCGACCTACCGGTAACCGTGCTGTCACCGAATAAAAAAAAAACAAAAACATTACGACTAGTGTAGTTGAAAATATGAAAATGTTGTGTTGGTGAATTTAATAAGCTGGTAAAAAAAAATATGTGTCAAACAGAGGCCGAAAATAAGACATGCCCCGCTGGTGGGTGTCATTGACTGTGGGAGGGTAATGATCAGCTTTACACGGTACAGCACGGCGTGGTGTGCAAACAAACCTTTGGGTGCAGTGTGGAGAGGTTTAGTTCAAACGGAAAACATAGAAGAATCCCCCCCCCCCCTTTCCACTTGACGTTATTTCATAGTATGGCAGGCTTATTTCTGACAACTTGCCGACATATGCTATAGGCACAGGCGAAGGAGACAGCAAAATATTCCTATCTGTTAGTAGCAATTAGTAATTATTTAGTTAGCCCCACGACACATTCATAAGCCAAAAAAAAAAAGGGGGGGGGGATTGGGGTGGGGAACTATTGAGAGTTGAGTGGACAATGCGTGGATGGGGTTCAGACATTGTATAAAGTAGCACCAGTTGCAATCAACTCTTCATTTTTGGAAAACGGTCCATTTTCTCCCATCAACTCATCAACATAATATTCTCTGACCTCAAAGATACGGAGGTTGTTCTGACCAGATTTTCTCAGTGTTAGTGTTAGTCCTAGCGTGTGTATGTGCCCAGAAGGCACGGCTGGGGGGT